>JAULJZ010205772.1:0-19140 GCA_032270985.1 Heliamphora pulchella
TAACTAGCGGTCTACTAGCGCATGCTTTTGGAGTTTCAGTGCTCGAGCGGCCATCTAGCTTGCTAGCGTAACTAGCGGCAGCCAGCATCGGCTTCTGGTATTAGGAAATTCTGGACAAACTCAACAATCTCTATCTTGGCTTATATTTCTCAATCATCTTGAAGAACTATTAGTCGCTTTGTTCTACACCTCTTTCATGGGCATGTGTGCTCCACCCTATCTGATCATTAATAAGAACAGACTTGGACCAAATCCAAGCAATGCTCAAACTTGATCCTAGAGACTGGTTTAGTCAACATGTTAGATGCATTCTCATTGGTATGAATATTTGACAATGAAATGTCATTTGAAGATAGTCATTCCCGTATCTTGTGATACCGCACGACAATATGTTTCGTCCTGGCGCTATACACTTGATTCTTTGCCAAATGGATGACGTTTTGACTATCACAATGTAGCAATACACTTTTTTCCACTAATCTAAGTTCGCTGACCAAATTCTTCAACCAAATTGCCTCTTTCCCGGCTTCAGTCATTGTCATATACTCTGCTTTAATAGTCGACAAAGCAATTGTATCTTAAAGTGTAGATTTTCAACAGATTAGACCACCAGCAAAAGTGAAAACGAACCCTGTCATGAATCTTTTTGAATCTAAATGCCCTGCGTAATCGGCATTAACATAACTTACTACATCTGCTGAAACCCTTTATCTGTCAAACACTATGCCCATATCCCGACACTAACTAGCGTCAGCTTAGTGTCAGCTTCTCGTTTTTAAGAAATTCAGGACAAACTCAACAAAAAGGAGAGCGTACATTAAAGGCCCTAATTGGCTACCAAAGTTTTTTTTTGGCTTTTTGACTAAAAAGGCAAAAAAAAAAAAAAACATGGCTCGTTTGACAAAATAGCAAACAGGCAAAAAATGTAAAAAGTCAAATCAAAACATTAATTCTTATAATATTGTATTCAAACTCTCATTACTTTTCAAATATAATAATATATATTATTTATAACTTATTTACTACCACTTTTAATATATATAATTGTTATTTTTAATTGTATAGAAGGATAAAATTTGTCTAATTTGAACAAAAAGTAAAAAAATTAATTTTTATTCAAACAATCAATTTTAAAAAATTATATTAGAAGTTAATTTACTAAATAACTAATTTCAAATCAAATTTAGCTTTTTAACTAAACGTGTAAAAAAATAAAAAAATTAAATTTTAAGTCAATTGTCAACTGGGACCCAACTCTTTCTTGAGTTGTCTAAAAAGTTATGTTTTAAGAGGCATACCTTTATTTAAGAAAAAAAAAAGAGAAAAAAGTTAAATTGTTTGAGATAATTAGTTTAAAATTTTTATTATTTTATTGAAGTGTTTAATATGTTGTTATTTTTTTAAATTTTTTTTTAAACGGTAGTGTTTTAGAAAACAAGACTGCCTTTTTTTTTTCGAGATAGTTGAACTTACTTTTTATATTGAGAGTATTAAATTCATTTTATTTAAAGAAAGATTAGATTATTTGGTACATAGATAGGTTTTTTATTTAGAAAAAGAGTGAACAAAAATCAGTTTTCTAAGATGTCAAACAATAAAAAAAAATTAACTTTTTAAAATTTCAAACATAGTCTATAATTTTAAAATATTTGATAATCCAGCCGAGATTGGTCAACTTTCCTTTTTATGTTTGACTCTTCTCATGTTGAAGAGTCAATTTCTTCCTAAATAGCTTTTTCAGTAAATTTTTTTAAAAATATTCTAAACTTTTATATATATATTTTTATCATGTGGAAGAGTCAATTTCTTCTTAAATAGCTTTTTCAGTAAATTTTTTTAAAATTTTTTCTAAACTTTTATATATTTTTTTATTTTGCTATCGTCACAAGAAACCCAAAAGTTTAGATTTAGAAAATTAAAAAATTCCAAATGGGCAAAAATAAGCAATTTTAAGCAAATCGATCTATAGAGAATGTCATCTTAGCTAGTTGATAATTTGCTAATTTTATCAGTTTATCCATCATTATCTAAATAGCATCACTCCGTTTGGTTGATCGATGCAACCCAGTCACAAAATTCATAGTGATAATTTGTATTCAAAATACAATTTACTTTCGTCTTCAGTAAATTTTTTTCAACGTTAAAATAAATAATATCTACTTTTAAATTTATTCTTGAAGAGTGGAGTCCAATAAATAAAAAGTTTAAGTACCAAGTATAACCAAAGTTAAGAAAAAATAAAAAAAAACAAATTATTTAAGAGAAGCTATAACAAATACTAGAGTGTTTGGCAAAATTTTAAATTACAACTTAAAATTTTTTATTATTAATTTTAGTTATAAATTATAATTTATTTTAAACACTTAAAATTTTTATTATAAATTATAAATATATATATAATTTTTATTTTAATTATAAATTATAATATTTACTAAATATTTATAATTTTTACTATAAATTATAATTTATAAATTACTAATTACCACCAACTATTTTGAATACATCCCCATGAAAAGTTGTGATGGTCCTCCTATTTTTCTGAACAGGTAAATGCAGTAACAATAGCAGCGGTTGGGGATCCTAGACAGGCCATATGTGATGCAGTTCAGAAGTACAACATCAGCCTCCTTGTTTTAGGTGACCATGAGGTTGGAAAAATCAAAAGGTTAGTTCACTTTAGACCCATTCTCAACTGTTTTAAAAGTTAGGTTTTTTTTTTTTTATATTTTAGTTAAAAAAATTAAATTGAATTTAAATAAATTATTTGGTAACTTAACTTTTAAATTAGTTTTTTTGAAATTTGTTATTTGGGTATAAAGTTATTTTTTTTTAATTTTTTGTTCAAATTGAACAATTTTATATTTCTATATATTTGATATTAATAATTATATATAGTTGGTAGTAGTGATAAATAAGTTATGAATAATATTATATTTTAAAAATGGTAGGAATCTGAATAAAATATTTTAAGAATTAGTATTTTGATTTGATTTTTTAATTTTTTAGTTTTTTTTTTACTTTTTTGCCAAACAAACCATGTTTTTCTTGCGTTTTTAGTTAAAAAGTCAAAAAATTAGAGTAGCTAAATGGGTTATTTAGGGTGTTTGACATTATTAAAATTAGAAATTTATAGATTATTGTTTGTAGTAGAAATTGTGAGTGCTTGGTAAAAAATGTATCTTGTAGTTAAAATAAAAGAAAACGTAGTTATAATTTGTAACAAAAGTTGTGAGTGTTTTAAAAAAATTATAACTTATAACTAAAATTATAAAAAAAAAATAAAAAATTACTAAAAGTAGTTTTGTCAAATACATCCGTTCTCTTCTAATTTGTAGAAATAATATCATAATTGACGAGTTGGTTATGGCTGAATTTATAAATTAATAAATTAATAATTTAAAAGATACAATTATGATTTTAAATTAAAGTTACAAATAGTTTTTAGAGCCAAAAACTCATAGCTTAAAGTAGTTAAATTTGTCTCTTTTTTTTAATTATTTAGAATAAGAAGTTATAAACAAAAAGCTAAAAAACTTATTTATTTGACAATTTTAAAATTATAGCTGAATTACAAGCTAAAAGTGATAATTTAAGAGATTACAAAACACCCCTAATAAGAATTTTATTTTTATATATATCTTTTTCCCATTCATTGTAAAGTATGTTGGTTAATTTATAGTTGGATTCACATCACTCCATGTAACATTGATTACATAATTAGTGGTTTAGGTTATTTCATTATTAACAATTGAGATTTCTTAGCTATATTAAAACTTAGAAATGTCCAATATTTTATCATGGAGGGTGCTTGTTTTAGCTTTTAGATATTAACTCAGCGAAAAGTTAAAAATATCTAAACAAGTGTATTTAATAGTTTTTTGTTTATAATTTTTTATTCTAAATTAATAAACACAAATCTTATTATTTAAAATTATAACTTCATAATTTTAAGAAACACTTATAATTTTTGTTTAAAATTATAATCATATTTTTTTAATTATAATCTATAAATTCATAATTTTAATTATATCAAACGCTAACATTGTCACATCTAAACCAATCAACGGTTGAGATTAGTTTGCAAATGTTACTCTTTTTCATTTATGCTTTCCTTCAATAAATTTAGATCCAACCACTTACATTTAATTATTTTTTTGGAATCTTATACTACATTTAGTTGAACACTTTTTAAAACAAGATTTATTAATAAGAGTACGATAAACACGGATAATTTGCTTAGTCTATTTCAAATCCCTATCTAATAGTCATTTGAATTGAATTTATGGAAATTAAAATAACACTACACATACCTCAAGTTTTACTCTTCTACTCGCATAGAGTATGGGTTCTACTCCAATGGTAGAATAGGACCTACATTATAGTCTTGTTTGGCAATTTGATTTTAAGTTAAATTTTTTATTTAAAATTATTTTAAATTTAAAAAGTCAAAAGTTAATTTGAGAGAGCTATGAGGTGACTTTAAGTCAAAGACTTAAAGTGATTTTAAGTCATAAACAAAAAAAGTTGCTTAAAATTACTATAATTTTTTAAAATTTATTTTTAAATAATTTTATATTCAATATAGATTTTGTTTGATAGATTTTGACAAGTACAATTTAAAAATATGATTTTTTTTATAAAAAAATGAATTTGTATAATAAAAGTTTTGATATTTTTAAAAAATATAAAAAAAAACATATGTAAAAAGCAAAAAGGGTTAAAGCCGAATTGAAAAATGAGTTTTTTTGATTTTTTGGACTTTAAGTAAAAAGAAAAAAAATTTAACTTAAAATTGACATAAAATTGATTGCCAAACGAGGCCTTTATGTTAATATAAAGTAAAATATGAAGTAAAACACGACCTTGACGTAGCATTACTGTGGAAATTATGTTATGTTGACGTAGCATTAACTTATCCTATGTTTAGCTTGGTTTTTTTTGGGAGGTTTTTTTGTTTAAAATTTTTTTTAAAAGCTAATTTGTTTGGTCTTTCACTAACCAAAAAGGCTATAATTTTAGATTCATTTTATCATGATAAATCATAAAAGTTAAAAATCTAGACCTAAAAAATAAAAAGTTAAAAAAAACAAAAAAAGTAACAAAAAAAGTCATAGAAAAAACTATTCTAAACAGTAACGAAGATTCAGGAGGTATCAGACTAGATTCAAATATTTTCAATTGAAGTTATACGTTTATAGTTGTAACAAATATTTGTAATTTTTACTTTGAAATCATCATAATTACAATTTTTATGTTTATAATTTCATTTACACTAAACACCCTCGTAACCGTTTACAAAATGAAGCAATAAAATAGTCCAAAGTAATGAGATTGACATGGTTTTTAATTTAGTATTCAAAATCTGTGGATGCAGGGCTCTTCTAGGAAGTGTGAGCAACCATTGCGTTCACAATGCAAGGTGCCCTGTTCTTGTTGTGAAGAAACCAGAGTGAAATTACAAATCTTGTAAGAAGGTTTGTGTGCATATTTAAATGTTGCCTCACATGCAAGGTGTTCAATGTAATAACCGACTCTTATGTTTTCAAAAATTTGCAAAAACTTTGCTTGCATTCCTTCTATATTAGATGAACTCATATATAGATGTCGAGTACGAATATATATCTAATAGTCTAAGCGTCAAATTCAAGGGAATTTAGGACTTCAACCTTGAAGGGCCAATTCAATTTGGAGGGGAGAGGACGAGGTCAATTGGATGAAAAATATTCGTAAACATAATATATACTGTATACACTTAAAAGAATTCAAGAACTTGTAGAGATAAATTTGGAGGGGCTACAACCCTGGTCCTCTCACAAGGGATTAATTACGATAATAATTCCATCGATAAGTCTCTTGAAGTATGCACACGATACGTAAAAAAAAATGAGCAAGAAAACAGCCACAAGAACACGACATAGAGATTTTACGTGGTTCAGCAAGATACGGTACGTTCACGGGTTTACACTTTTTACTAATTTCTTTGGGAGAATATAAGAACAATGTTTGGTGCAAAAGCTATGAGACACTCAATACATCAACGGTCGTAACCTTCGTAGGTTAAATAATGCAGTCCTAAAACATAAAGATTGATCTGTCTGATAGACTAATTAAATCAGTTACCGATCCTGATTGATCGGTTATCGATCTTGATTGATCTGGCTCGGACTGTTTATAGTATTCTTGCAGACCGATTGATTGGTCTTGAGACCAATTGATTCGTCTATTGTTTGAATGGATAATCTACAATCTTTAATAATCTTTTACTTAAAAAAAACTCACTTCAAGCTTTTCGATACCCAAAACATGTCGTTGCCTCAAAAAATCTTTCAATACCCTAAAACCTTTATTGCCTCAAAACCAAAACAAGAAAAACTAGTGTAAGCCATCTTCTTGTCTCTTAGGTTGAAGATCGATCGAAACTGAACAGCCTTTCAGCTTCTCCATTATCACACCTTAGTAAACATGTTAGCAAGATTCTCCTTTATATGGATCTTCTTTAAACTAAGCTATCCATTCTCCAGCGGCGAGCATATACAATGCCAACGTTCTTTGTTCTCCAATGAAAGAAGAATTTTTTGCCAAGTGAATGACACTTTGATTGTCGTTGAATAACCTGTAACTGTTCTGGTTCTTACTCAACTCTTTCATGAGACCTTTCCACCATACTTGTTCCTTGCACGTCTCTATGGCCGCAATATACTCCGCCTCTTTGTGGAGATGGTCATGATTTTCTACAACCGTGAAACTAGCTAACCGTAGTATTTTCTAGTGTAAAAACAAACCTGGTGGTACTCTTTCTGTTGTCAATGTCCCATACTAGGTGTGAATTCACAAAACCTTGCAACTAAATTCTCAAGCCATCATAACACAAAGCCGTGTTAGTAGAACCTCTCAAATAGTACAACATTTTAGCCATATGACTCTTCTCTTACTTTGTGACAGCTCCATATTCATTTGAAAGTCTAAACTGCCTTTCTAAAGGTGTGCTAATCAGTTTAACACTTTCCATGTTGAACCACTGTAGGGCCTTTTTAATATACTATGACTGTGAAAGTTTTAGCTTCTTACTTTTTTTGCTCCTGCTGATTCTCATGCCAAAAATATGTTTTGCTACTCTCAAATCTTTCATAGCAAACGCTTTGGACAATTATGCCTTGAGACTTAAAATCTCATCCATGCTTGATTCTGCAATCAGCATGTCATTTACATACAAGAAGAGTATCAAATATGAAGTGAAAAACTACTTTACATAGCAACAATGATTTCTATGACATTTACTAAACCATGTATCTGTCATGAAGGTATCAAAATTTTTGTACCACTGTTTGGGTGCCTATTTTAACCGATACCGACTACTCTTCAATTTGTAGACCATTTTCTCTTTCCCTTTAACCGAGTAATCCTATGGGTGCATGTAGATCTCCTCTTCTAAATTTCCATGAAAGTGCCGCCTTGACATGTAATCGCTCCAGATGTAAGTTTTCTGCAGCCACAATACTTAACACTTCTCCAATGGTAGAAATCTTCACAATCAGTGAAAATTTCCCACTGTAGTTTATCCCCGATTTCTGCTGAAACCTCTTGATTACTATCTTTGTCTTGTACCGCTTACTTCCATCAAATTCTTCTTTCAGCTTGTAAGTCCGCTTGTTTTGCAGTCTCGACTTTCCCTTGGTAACTGTATAAAGTCCTAAGTTTGGTTTGATGATAGATACTTCATCTTATAATCCATAGCATGCTCCCACTCCTCTTTTGCCTCAACCTACAAAGGTTCTTTAAAGGATTTTGGCTAATCACAATTAGTCAATAACAAGTAATGTAATGAAGGTGAATAAGGTGCTGTGGGCCTACTAATTTTGGTAGACCTCTTAGGAATGTGAGTATATGATTCTGCCAGTGCAGTAAGCAGCGTGTTCTCATTCCAAGATTCCAAAACTCTATTAGATAACCCTTAAACTCAATAAAGTCTAACTCATTTGTGGTCTCACTATTTTGATCCTGTTTACTTTTGAACAAAATAGATTCATTAAACATTACATCCATACTCCTAATAGTATCATAGCTAACAAAAATGCACTTTCGAGATTTGGGGTCAAGCCTAATCCTATTCTTTGGCTCAATATGAGCATAGGTTATACAATCAAAAATGCGTAAATGCAAAAGTCCATGCTTCCCTTGGCAATCCACAGTTCAAAGCAACTGAAGATCATTTGTTGATCAGATACATTGTTGTGTTCACTGTGGTTTCCTAAAACTGCTTTGGCAATATAGCATGCAATCTCAGACTTTTGGCACACTCCATGATTATCTACTTCATGCATTATGCTACTCTATTTTGTCTTGGCTTCATTGAGATGGTCTTTAACCTTCTGATCCAATTAGCTACACAGTAGTTCTCAAACTCCCTACTATAGTACTTATTGCCATTATCAGACTTCAAATACTTGAGTTTTTGAATAGTATCATTCTTAACTAAGGTCTTCCAGTTCTTAAATATGCTAAATACATCTGACTTGTTCTTATAGAAATAAACCCATAATTTTTTGGTAGCATTATTAATGAAAGTAATAAAGTACTGTGAGCTGCTAAGAGAAGGTACCTGAGATGGTTTCATACATAGCCGTTCTGATTTTGTAGTCCTCGCTTCCTTTGTAAAGATGACTTGCTTCTATTTTCCAAAGATACAGTCCTCACAAAATTCTAAATCAAATGACTCAATTCCCGATAGCTTCATTTTCTAAACCATTACCTTCATACCCTTTTCACTCATGTGATCGAGTCTATTGTTCCACGTACCGGCATCAACTCTAGATGCTACCACTGGTATCCTGATGTAAGAACACCTTTCTTTTTATCTTGTGCCAAAATCAATGACCCTTTGCACATCTCCAAGAATCTCTTACAAGTGACTTCACAATCCAAAATCCTACAAGTTGACCCATTGAGATTAAATTTCTTGTTAGACTAGACACATGCCTAATATCCTTCAATTTCAATATTGTATCGTTAGCTTGTGTGATATGCACCTCACATTTTTCAACAATATTGCAAGTTCTGTTATCCTAAATATACTTTTTCAAAATTTTTCTTCACATAACTATGATGTAGATCCATACTCATAGCATAAAACGATGCTCTTAAATCAACAATCTAATAATCTATTTTAGAATCTAATACACAAATCAAAGCATCAATTATCTCATCATCAATAACATTTATCGTTACCTTACTCCATTGATTTGCGTCATCCCTTTGTTTTCTCGGAGCCTTGAGTCTTTCTTATTGTGACCCATTTGCCCACAGTTCCAACAGCCACTAGATTTCAGCTCGCTACCCCGCGACTATGATTTTTCCTATGACTTGGATCTGTGATTCCCCCAGCACTTCTTATTTCTTCTATTATTCTTTCTTTCTCTCCCTTCGGCGTTCAAAACTGACCCTGATGTCGACCTCTCATCTTCTTTTCTGCCTGACTCCTCTCTCACAATAAACTCGGTGACATCCTCTAGCTTTAACTTTGTGAATCCCAAGGAATTACTCCCTACCACAACCAAGTCATTCCATCTTTTTGGTAAGTTGGACAAAAGGAGTAGAGCTCTGATTTTATTAGTAAAGTCAATACCCACTAATTGTAACTGAATGGTAATGGTATTGTGTTGAGATGCTTAGTAATGATAGCATCATCCACTATCTTCTACTTGAATAACTTTTTAATCAAATATACTTTGTTTGATGCTGAGGTCTTTTTGTATGTCTTTTCTAACGCTTATAACAAATGTTTCGTTGTCCTCTTCTATGTGATGTTGGATATCATTGACGATGCAAGGCTTAATCACATAATTCCTAGGGCATTACGATCCAGTAGTTGCTGTTTGTCTGTGGCAACTTTTTTAACTTTGCCCCGATCGGGGAAGATCTAAATCTTTTTAATACAGAACATCTTCGATCTTCATCCTCTAGAAGGTGAAGCTTGAGCTATTAAATTTTTCAATCTTGATCTTTTCTTTTGCTTCCATGTTGCGTTCTTCAACCTCCAACACTTGGAGCTCTGATACTAGTTGTTGGGGATTAAACACAACAATAATCCCACCGATAAGTATCTTGAAGCGCACACAAGCCACATAAGAAGAAACGAATAAAAAAACACTACAAGAACATATCAATTTTACATGGTTCAATAAGCTGTGCTTATGTTCACATACACACTTTTTACTAATTTCTTTGAGAGAATACAACAATGATATTTGGGGTAATCGATTGATCCATTTGACAAACTAACTGATTGGCTATCGATGTCCATTGATGTGTCTTGGACTGCTTGTAATATTCTTGTAGATCAATTGATCCGTTTGTTATCTAGATGGATTTTTTTCCACTTTTTAACACCCCTTTTGTTTGTATAGATTCATTAAATTCTCATGTCAAGAATAAAGAGAGACAACAATATTTAAATTCTTTAGCGTATATTTTTAGAATAAAAGATGCTTATAAGTTTACATTTAGCATTTTATACATGATATATATGAGAGTTCATGTGTAGTTTTGTATTAAAGTCCAATTATTAAATATCTTTTTTTGATGAAAGATATTCAATAATTAAAGTTATATATTTTAGACACATATATCTTATATGATCTTATTCAAGTATGGAGTACTTAATTTAATACGAATATTTTATACATTTAAAAGAGTTGATGTAACATACTTAGTATTGTAGTTTCTATTGCTAAATCATTTAGAACCATGAATTGCATGCTCGGTTATAATAGTTGGTTTAGAAAAAATCACCAAACTTTTGGAATGTTTGTTGGTGCTTTACAACAGTAGTTTTTAACATTTTTGGCTCCGAAGTTGTGATGGAGAACTCACTAACATAAATCACTCATAAACTATCATAAAATTATAGGATAGTGTTTGGTTCCTTGAAATGATTTATAATAAGAATATAATTGAGATTGAAATAGGTAAAGAATTGACTTAAATGAGCACGGTGATTCTAAATTTCTAACTCTAATGTTTGGTATAAATATAGGAATCAAATTAATAATAAATTCGTCTACCAAATGATTTCTATAATTAAATTATACTTATATGAATATAACCAAAATATCTTCTTTTTTTTTATACAAAAATTACAATTCCTATTGTGAGATAACAATTGCAGTGATGGTAATTATAGTGGTAGTGGAAAAAGAGAAGGTAATTGTGGCAATGGAGGGGTCAGAGGTTGGGAGAAGGTATAATGGTTGGGAGTCAAGGTGTTCGAGGGTCAAGGGGTTTGGTGTTGGGAGTCAAGGGGTCGGGGGGTCAAGGTTAGGTGTCGGGGATCGGAGATTGGACGTTCAAGGGTCTAGGGATTAGCGTTGGGTGGCTTGATATTTGAGGGTTTGGGGCTCAAGGGTCTAGGAGTTGGGGTTCGGGCGTCTAGGGGTAGGGGATCTGAGGGTCAGGAGCTCATTGATTTGGGTGTCCAAGTTAAGGTCCAAGATATGGGTTTGGGGTTTGAATCGGGGTCTAGGTTTTCGCAGTCCGTGTCCAAGTTTGGGATTTGAGGCTTTGAGTGCAAGGTTCTAGGACTCATGGTTCAAGTATCCAGGGTTAGGATTTAGGTTGCGGTGGCAGGAGCGAAGGGTCAAGTTGTTAAGGATCAAGGGTATGGGTTTGAGAGTTTGGAATTCAAGAGGTCAATGCTCTAGGGGTCGGTCTAGGGTCAGGGTTGGAGGTTTGGGGGTTGGAGGTCTAGGTTGGGGTCGGGGTTATGGGTCGAGATTTGGGATTTAGGATTTGAGATTCGGGGTTGAGGTTTGGGGGCCCTATGGTTAGGGGTTCGAGGTTTGGGATGGTGGGGGTGACAGGAAGTAGTGGTGGTGGTGATAGTAGTGATTTATGAATTATAATTATTTGTAAAATAGATAAAAAAATTATAAAGATTTTTTTATCTGAATACAAATAGAAAGAAATTGTCTGTCATTCCTTACCTTTTGTAATGGAATAATAATGGCGATTTTATTGAGAATGAACATTCTATTCATTCATATTGAACCAATTGCGAACTACGTATTTTAAAGGAATGGTTATTCTATTCCAAACTTTATTCTATTTAACCAAACATATGTTAAATGAATCTCTCAAGAAATACTTTTCCCTTCACGTATTTATTTTCCGAAGAAGTCCATATATGGAACAATTAAAGGAAAATTTGAAATGGAATAAATTTATTATTTTTCCATAAAGAACATATTATTAAAGACGGTACTAATTAAACTTCATTAAGGTCTTATTTGGTAACTTGACTTTAAGTTAGATTTTGTTATTTAAAGTCACTTTAAGCGAAAAAGTTAAAAGTTTATTTGGGAGAAGTATGAGATAATTTTAAATTAAAGGCTTAAAGTGGTTTTAAGTTAAAAAATAAAAAATCTTGCTTAAAGTTACTATAATTTTTTAAAATTTATTTTTAGATAATTTTATATTCAATATGGATCTTATTTGATAAATTTTGCTGAGTATATTTTAAAAATATAATTTTGTAAAAAAAATAAATTTGTTTAATAAAAGTTATGATATTTATAAAAGATATAAAAAAATCATGTAAAAATAAAAATAGTTAAAACCCTTTGAATTGAAAAATAAGAATTCTTATTTTTTTAAGTTTTAAGCAAAAAGACAAAAAATTTGGCTTAAAGCCGGGTTTAAAGCCAATTGCCAAACGAAGCCTAATTTGTAAGGATAAGAATAATGAAAGAAATAAAACAAAAAATAATTTAGTCTAATAATGAGATAATTTAATATTATTTTTATTTTTATGAAAATTCTTGGACAAGAATTAGTGTTGGTCTCATCCAAAAATACGGTTAAGGGTGGCTGCCAACCGAACTCCGGCTTGGGCTAACCGCAGATTGACGATCGGTAAACGGGAACGGAAGTAGTCATCTGCATACAAACTTAAACGTTATCAATCCTGTTTGAAGATCATTGGGCATGTTTGGTTGACTGAATTTGACATGAAATTAAATTACATATTTTATAGAATTATATATTTTTTATTTGAATTTAACAAATTGTGAAAGAATTATATATCTTTTAGATAATTAGTCCCATAAAATATGAGATATATAATATTTAAAAGAATGTGGTATTAATAATTCACTTACTACTAGTCTTATAAAATTACTTATCAAGTGAGATTATATATTTTCTCATTATTAATCCAATCAATCAAACATGCCCTACATGTTTAGCAGGAGAGTTCAAGAAATTTATGAAAATAAATTTTTTGTACAATTTTTTTAAGCTTTATTTTTTGGTTTTCCATAACATATATATATATATATATATATATATATATGACACCACATTAAACACTCACTCAATTTATAATTTAACAATATTAATGGCCCTGTTTGGGTGGTTGGCTTATTGACTTATTTGCTTATTTGGTTTATAAGCCATTTCGTTTGGCTTATAAGCCAACTTATTTTGGCTTATTTTAACTTATAAGCCATCTTATTTGGTTTATTGATTTATTTTAGCTTATAAGTCAGTTTATTTGACTTATTGGCTTATTTGCTTATTTGTATGTTTTTGGCTTATTTAATTATCTAAACAACGTAGCTTATTTTTTAGCTTATAAGCCAAATAAGTCATAAGCCATTTTACCCAAACGGGGAATTGTAAGATTTGAATTCTCTAACACTATGAAAGATCAATAGTTACTCGCCTTCTAGTACCGAATCTTCGGTTACACCCTTGTACGCCCAATCACAGGCTGCTTTAATCCCTTCAGATGCATATCTGCAACCAGAAAAAAACGAACTTAATTTATGCCGATGTTGATTTAAAAAGCTAAATGTTTTTTATTCGAAGCTTTCTTTTGGGGGTGTTTGGCAAAGTTTTTATTTTCTAATTTTAGTTTTTTGGTACTAATTTTAGCTATAAGTTATAATTTACTTCAAACACCCACAATTTTTGTTATAAACTACAACTATTTTTTTTTTATTTCAGTTATAAGTTACAACCTTTACCAAATACTCACAATTTCTGCTATAAGTTACAATATACATATAAGCTGCTAGCAATAGTTTTATCAAGTACCCTCGTCTTTTTTGCACTTATTTTAATGTTTTGATTCAAAGTTTTATTTGTCTCATTTCTAATGATGAGGTTAATTTAATAAGTATGCTAATTTGGTCTAAAGTTAAAAAAAGGTTTACTCAAAAAAGATAAAAACCTCAAAAATCTAAAAAGTTAGCTAAGTTGCCTTTTTTTCATCTTATATATACCTTTTTATTTTTGGGTTATATTTTTTTTCTTTTCTAATTTCTCATTACAAAAGAATTTAGAAAATCTATTTATTTGGAATAATTCAAAAATAAAAATTCATTAAAAACAAAAAATATACTATAAAAAAGTTAAACTAATCATGAAACAATCAGGCCCTATTTGGGCTAAATTTGATAAATTTTGTTTATTTTTGTCTTTTCTAAGCTTTTTTAATTTTTTGACTAGAATTTTTTACTTTCCCGAATTTTCTCGAGGAGATTAATTGAAAAAATAAAAAATTTTAATAAAAAGATGAAAAAGTTCATTAAAAATGAAAATAAGCAACATTAAATTTAATTTATTGGCTTATTTTGACTTATTTTTGGTCTTTCCTGATTTTTTTTTTTATTTTGATCAAGAATTTTACTTTTTCGGCTCACCTCATCGAGATAAGCCAGAAAAATAAAATTTTTAACTAATTAAGAGATGAATTTTTTTTACTAAAAATAAAAATAAATAAAATTAAATTAATAAATAAACAATTATTCCGAACAGTCCAATAAGCTTGAAATTTTCTTGTTCCACACTAACATACATGTCTGGGCACGTTGTGGCATTTCGGCCGCAGGTCTCCCATGCCTCGACTTGATCTGCCCATTCAATCTGTCATGCCAAAATGTTGTATACAAATTAGGGTATTCATTTTCTCACTTCGCATTCATCTAACGACTCAAACACTATTGTTTTTTTTTTTTTAATAATATTATGGTAATTATGTTTTGGTGATCACATTTAGATACCATGTGATGTGATATTTTATGTATGATGTTTATGTCATGTTATGAATTTATTATTTATTTTTAACCACTATACATAAGATATCATATCACATGGTATTTAAATGTGGTCACCAAAATATGATAATCATAACATTATTATTTTTTTTTTGTTTTTTTTAATTTTTGGTTGAGATCATTTACTTTTATGGCATTTTCCCTTTTGCCCATTATGGTAGTGGCCGGAACTAACTCCATAATGGGCAGTGGGGTTGATTTTTGTTCTTTAAGTTACATAGTGAATTTGAGCTTTATTGTGGTGGTCACAAATTCAACTCCATCGTAGGTAATGGGGTGATTCTTGTTCTTTGTTTTTTAGATTAGGCCTGTGTAGGTTTTAATTCTTAAAAAAAGTAATTATTTTTTTGATTTTATTAGGTACTGTTACAATAATACCTTTTACAATACGTATAAGTGTAATGTCTTCAACTCCTATGGCATTTGCCCCTTTGCCCAATAAGGTGGTGACGGGATCGAACTCCATAGTGGGTATAGTGAGGTTGATTTTCATTTTCAGTCACATGGTGGGTTCAAGCCATGTTGTGGTGGCAACGGATTCGATTCCATAGTAGGTAGTAGGGCGATTATTGTTCATTGTTCCTTAGATTAGGTTAGTGTCGGGTTTTAATTCTTATAAAGCAAATATTTTATTTTATTTTGTGTCTTTATTAGGTTGGTTACAAAAATACCTTTTACAATATGTATAGGTGTAATGATATTTTTGAAAAATAATATCATTGTAAATGGTATTTTAGTAAGTTTAATTCACTTAACAAAGATAAAGATAAAAATTAAAGTGTGCTTGAATAAAAATGAAGTGTGAAAATCACTCTCCACAAATTATTAGAAATGCTGGTAAAACAATGACATATGTCAACGGTTTCTTCAACTCCAACTCTTGAGATTGATTGGTAATTCAAGGTTTTTTATTAATAAAAAAAATTTGTGAGATTTTTTTAAAATTTTTTTTAGTTAAAAAGCTAAAAGATAAATAAGCTAGGCATTTGGTAACTTAGATTTTTTTAAAATATTTTTTTAGTCAAAAAGTTTTAAAGCTAGAAAAATAAGGTGCGGTCCTTCTGTTTGGCTTAATTTTTAAAAAAAAGTTTTTTGCTTAAAACTATTTTAAAAAGCCCACTTGTTTGGCCTTCTATTATATTTAATTAGTTTTTTTCACATTTTTTCACATTTATTTTTTTACAAAAAAACAAAAAACCTAAAAAAAAATCCTAGGCCAAACAGACGCACTAGCTTTTTGGTAGTTTTTTTTTTCTAAATAATGATATTGCCTTTTATCAGTAAGTAATGGGATTGACCTATAATTTGTAAAAAGGAATAATTCCATGCTTTCATATCAGTATTGAGATGTGCAAAGAAAAAAAGTCGGTTTTTTTACTTTTGATAATTCAAGGTGTCCGGACCAATTTACGCGCATCTCGACTAATTTTAGGAAGATCAATCTCACCGCTTACTTGCAAGAATCCCAATTAAAATCAAAATAAAGTCTCGTATGAACTGATTTCAAATAATTAATAGTTTAAGAAGTTTTAAATTTGAGACCTATGAAGGAACAAATCTCTAAGTCCCAGACCTCGACTACCTGCCAAACCCTTGGGGTTGACTTTTTTACTTTTTTCAATGATGTAAATGATTTTTTTTTAATATA
Source organism: Heliamphora pulchella (assembly GCA_032270985.1). NCBI lineage: Eukaryota > Viridiplantae > Streptophyta > Magnoliopsida > Ericales > Sarraceniaceae > Heliamphora > Heliamphora pulchella. The sequence goes on from JAULJZ010205772.1 coordinate 16,762, forward strand.
ATTTTTTTATAGCCAAAAAACCAGATTTACCAAACAAGGTCTTGATTTTGAATAGCTGAAGAGTAAATATACCGTAATATTCTTCTGGATTGCATTGACCAGTCCATCTACGTCCGAATTGTAATATGTTTCTTCTGCGGTCTCAATTATGTTGGTATCCCATACCTGTATGATGCTTTGAAATAAGAACATACACTACAAAAACAAGGCTAGAGACCCTTGTGTCAATGCATTGATGGTCGTGTTAATTTCAATCGATATCTTGATACTCGCTATTCTACAATTTGTTTATTTTGATTGATTTTTTTGAAAAAAAAAAAAGAACCTCGAGACATAATCGGACGAATTTCATCACATTAAGCCTCTATTTGTTTTAAAAGATTTAATAACTTTTTTAAGAGTTTTTTTTCTTCTGAATTTCTTATATTTTGAATTAGATTGTTTACTTTTTCGATTCCTTGTTATTATAGGAATCTAAAAAATATGCTCACTCGGGCCAAAGTGGAAAAAAGCTACTAAAAGAAAGGAACAAAAAAATAGTTAAGTTGGCTATTTTCATCTTATTTGTTTTTTTAAAAAAATTTCTTGGTTAGAATATTTTATTTTTTTGATTTTTCATTGGAGAAAAATTTAAAAAGGACACTAATTTAAATTAATATAATTTTTTTTCAATAAAAACAAAAAAAAATCGTATAAAAAAATTAGACCAAACACATGCTGAGACCCAAAGACATAGATATTTGCATATAAGCTTACATGATGGAGATTTGTTTTCCTTGTATACCAATGGACATCAATGGTGTTGGCTCCCCTGTCTGAAGTAAAGCCCACATGCAGTGGCTGAAGAAACAACTTTGATCAGGGGCATAATGGTAAAACTACACCCTCTTACAAATACAAGTTATTGATTGGTACCATCATACCTGGTGGATATCTCCCATAAAATGAGAAAGGAATAGAAGTGCTTCTGTGAGATTATCTGGTTTTCAAAACATTCATTGGATGTAAAATGAACTTAATTGGTAAGTCCCTAGAAATTTAATACCCAATTCAAAACTTAAAGATATCAGGTAGAGAACTCCATCATATATATTAAGTGATCTTTCATCAACATTCAAACGATACGAGATTATTCTCCAAGTTAGCGTAATTATACATTTTTTTCGCAAGTCATTATATATGTATATATCTAAGGAGAGAGATAGTTCGGTGAACGAGTCTAACACACTGTAAAGTATAAAAATGGTAATATATATATACAAATTAGTAAACAAGTTCAATACATTGTAGGATCTAAGAATGATAAAATGTATATAAATTAAATCTTTGTACGCTAAAGTTTTGTTATAGAGACTTTTTCGTAATTGAACTCAATTTTTAAGACCCTACGTTTTATAAGATCATATTTGATTTTATAAATATGGATCGTCGTATACTGCAAATCCCAAGAACTGGTAGGAGTACCAAACTCATTGGAGGGTGTCCATCAACATTAGATTGCCCATTTGAAAAGGGCATTTTTGTAACTTCCAGCACATTATTTTTTAGACATTCTACTAAAATGAATATTTTTTGAATTTTTTGTTTTAGAATACTGTTTTCTTCACATTTATAAACTGCTTTTACTAAGATTTTTTTATTTTTGTCTAATCCTTTTTTCTAATCCGTTTTTAGAAAGTCTCCTTAATTCGTTTTGGGGAACTTTCCTAATTTATTTTTGAGAAGTATCCCATTTTAATAAGTTTTCTTAAAATTCTGGGAAGATAGAAAAAACAAAATGATGATTCTTACTTAGTTTCGCGAGCCAATGTCGGGACGAACAATGAATAAGACAGATAAAAACAATCATTTATTTAGTGAAGGAATTAAATAGAAATGTGATAAATTAAATTCAATTTCAAGTGTGCAAATCAAATAAATAAGGGTAAATTATACTGACTTATTTCGAGATTTACCAAAACATTAACTACTTCTCCTGTGATTTCTGAAATATCACTAACCTCATATCAAGTTTAATTTTTGTATCAAATTAGTCTAAAAATTAAATTTTCGTTAACTATTTAACAAAAATCACCAAACTACCTCAAAACCCCACCCCAAAACCCACCCCAAAATCAAAACTATCCCCAGAATCCAAAATCACCACCCAAAACCATTTGTAACCACCCCAAACCCACTCCAAAACCCAAATCACCCTCCAAATCCAAAATCATCCGTAATATATATATATATAAAAGAGAGCAGAGAAAGAGAGAGAGAGATGGCAGAGAGGAGAGAGAGACGTCGCACGCACGTCACTGCCGCCGCCACACGCCACCACTGTCGCACGCCACCGCCGCTATTGGCGTCGGGTCACCGTCGAATCTCTCTCCTCTTTTC
>JAULJZ010205792.1:0-19138 GCA_032270985.1 Heliamphora pulchella
CCTACATAAGACTTTTACTAAAGGAATGACCTTGCTTCTCAAAACTTGTTCTTTCTTATCTAGTATCCCTACTGGCTTCTCTTCATATGTGAGGTCAGGCTTCAGGTGGATAGGCTGCGTTGTCAGCACGTGTGAAGGGTCTGGCATGTATTTCCTCAGCATTGAAATATGGAATACATCATGCAATCTTGCTAAATCTGGTGGCAGGGCTAATTGATATGCTGTGCTCCTAATTCTCTGAATAATTTTTTTTGGTCCAATGTATCGAGGGTTGAGTTTCCATTTCTTCCCAAATCGCATTACTCCCTTCAATGGCGATATCTTTAGGAACACACGGTCCCCCACTACAAACTCCAGGTCGCGCCTCCGATTATCTGCATAACTCTTCTGCCTGTCCTGCGATTGTTTCAATCTTTCTCGGACCAACTTAATCTTGTCAGTGGTAATTTGAACTATCTCAGCTCCAAGCAATTTCCTCTCTCCGACTTCTTCGCAACAAATTGGGCTCCAACATTTTTTGTCGTACAACGCTTCGTAAGGGGCCATCCCTATAATTGACTGAAAACTATCGATATATGAAAACATGATCAACGACAAATGTTCCTCCCAGCTTCCAGCAAAGTCTAGAACGCATGCTCTAAGCATATCTTCTAAGACCTGAATTGTCCTCTCCGATTAACCATTAGTCTGCGGATGAAAAGCTGTGCTAAATTTTAGAGTAGTCTCCAATGCGTCTTGTAAGCTAGGCCAAAACCTAGACGTAAAATGTGGGTCTCTATCTGATACTATAGAAACTGCTACTCCATATAGCCTAACTATCTCATCAATATAAAGCCGTGCAAATCGATCCATCGAAAACTTCATCTTTATTGGTAGGCAGTGAGCTGACTTTGTAAACCTGCCCACAATTACCCAAATAGCATCATTCCCCTTGGGTGTTCGAGGTAGTCTAGTTACGAAATCCATGGCAATATGTTCCCACTTCCACTCGGGTATAGGTAATGATTGTAGTAATCCTACCGGCTTCTGGTGTTCAACCTTAACTTGTTGGCATACTAAACATCTTGTCACAAAATTCGCTACGTCCTTCTTCATTCCACTACACCAGTATCTTTCTTTTAAATCTCTACACATCTTAGTACTTCCCGGGTGCATGGTGTAAGTCGAGTTATGCACTTCAACTAAGATCTGCCCCCTCAACTCCCCATTATTGGGCACATATAACCTATGACCGAACCATAATACGTCATCCCGAACTTCAAATTCTGTCTTTCCTTTAGCTACTGCTTCTGCCCTTATCTTGTCCGCTTGATTATCAACCAATTGAGCTGCTCGAATTTGATCTAATAAGGTTGGTCTTACACTCAAAGTTACTAATAGCCCTCCAATCTTTCCTATGGCAAGATGGGTTTTAAGTGTTCGCATTTCAGAAAAAGTATCAGCTTGTACCCCTCGTAGATGAGCTATTTTTTCCAATGATTTTCGACTTTGGGCATCAACCACGACATTAGTCTTCCCCGAATGATAGTGAATCGTGCAGTCATAATCCTTAATTAATTCCATCCATCTCCTTTGCCTCAAGTTCAGCTGTTTTTTGGCGAAAATATACCTCAAGCTCTGATGGTCCATAAAGATCTCACAAGGGATGTCGTACAAATAATGTCTCCATAGCTTAAGCGTGAAGACGATTGCGACTAACTCTAGATTGTGGGTAGGGTAATTCTTCTCATGAGGTTTTAATTATCTGGATGCATAGGCGATAACCTTCTCGTGTTGCATCAAAACGCAACCCAAACCTTGGTGTGACGCGTCACTATAAATAACAAAGCCCTCGTTGCCTGACAGAAGGGTAAGCACAGGTGCTGACACCAGTTTGGACTTCAACTCTTGAAAACTTCGTTCGCATTCGTTGGACCATTCAAACTTGACATTTTTCTGAGTCGATCGAGTCAAAGGTTTCGCAATCAGGGAAAAGTCCCGAATAAAACGCCGGTAATAACCAACTAGCCCCAAAAAGATTCATATTTCCATCATGCTGGTCGGTCTTTTCCAATTAACTACTGCTTCCACTTTTGTTGGGTCTACTTGAATTCCTTCTCCGGATATAACATGACCCAAAAACACTACTCGATCTAACCAAAATTCACACTTACCAAATTTTGCGTATAACTTGTGTTTCCTCACAGTTCGGAAAGAAATCTTTAAATGTTTCCAGTGTTCCTCCTCACTCCGAGAGTATATTAGAATGCCATCTATGAATACAATCATGAATTGGTTTAGAAAACTTCTAAACACTCGATTCATCAGGTCCATAAACATCGCAGGCGCATTTGTTAACCCGAAAGGCATCTCCACAAATTCATATTGCCCGTAACGGGTCCTAAAGGCAGTGTTGGGTACATCTGACTCTCGAACTTTCAATTGATGGTAACCTAACCTCAAATCTATCTTTGAGAACACTCAGGCTCTTTTCAATTGGTCGAACAGGTCGTCTATCCTAGGCAAAGGATACTTGTTCTTAACGGTCATCCTATTCAATTGTCGATAGTCGATACACATCCTCAGTGTTCCATCCTTCTTTTTCATGAATAGTACAGGTGCTCCCCACGGTGAGACGCTAGGTCGGATGAATCTTTTTTCTAGTACCTCTTGTAATTGTTTTTTCAACTCTAATAGCTCAGCAGGTGACATTCTATAGGGAGGAATAGATATGGGCGTTGTGCCCTTGTAGAGATCAACCGTAAACTCTACTTCTCAGTCTGGGCGTAATCCTGGTAAATCATCTGAAAAAACGTCTTGAAACTCACAAATAACTGGTACGTTCAAAAGCTTCTTTTCTTCTATCTCTACGTCCACCACGTGTGCCAAAAACCCCTGGCAACCCCTCTTCAACATCTTCGAAGCCCTAATGGCTGACACGATCCGGATAGGTGTTCTACTCTTGTCCCCTTGAAAAACAAATTCCTCCTCCCCAAGTATCCTAAAGATTACTCTTTTTCTAAAACAGTCTAGCGACGCAAGATAGAATGACAACCAGTCCATCCCAAGAATCAAGTCAAAATCAAACATAACCAAAGGCATCAAATCTACCAACATCTCCCTATCTTCTATCTTCAACACACAATCTTTACATACACTTTTAATTACCACTTCTTCTCCTATAGGCGTAGCTATGGTTATCATGCAATCAAGTGGTTCCATCTTTATAATAACTACTTGTGTTATGAAAAAGTGTGATACAAACGAGTGTGTTGATCCAGGGTCTATTAGAATATAGGCATCTCTATCAAAAGCGGTAAGTGTACCTGTCACTACGTCAGGCGTTCATTGAGCACCTTGGTATGTGATAGCAAAAACTTGTGCCGGGACCCTCAGGGCCTCCATTAATCCTTTCCTCTTGTCTTGAACACTTCCAGCTGGCCCATCCATTCTTCTACTTCCTATAAATGATTGTGCCGGTAGTCTAGAATGTCCGCATTGAGTAGCGATGTGCTCCGGTTCACCACAATGACAGCGAACGATTCCCTAGTTGATCCTTGGACAATCCCTCTTAAAGTGGTCAAGGGCTCCAGATTTGAAGCAACCATTTGTTTTTGTCTTCTTCGTTCGTTCAGACATTTCCTTCTTAACTCAGTCCCCTTTAGGTTTGAAATTTCTCACAATCGACTGATGACTCTGGCTTCTGAAAGCCGGTGGCCTTGGAGCACCACTCCTACGACCTTGCCCCTATCTTGCTCGTCTTTAGATTTTCGAACTTGCACTTCTTAAAGTCTTCACGTCTCCCTTCTCCCTCTTTCACATCTTTCTCGATCATCTTTGCCTTGTTCACTAAACTTGCATAGTTATTCATTTCGAGAACCGTCATCCTTGTTCTGATCGAAAAACTTAACCCCTTTTTAAATCTCCTGCACCTCGTCTCCTCATCGTGTATAAGCTGGGTGGCATATCGTGATAATTCTGTAAACTTCATCTCATATTCTGCTACAGTCATCCTACTGTGTTCCAAATCAATGAATTCTTGCTCCTTCTCATATTTGTAGGTTATGGGTTTATATTGTTCGTCGAACGCCCTCATGAAACGATCCCAAGTAATCATCTGGGGGTACGGGAGGTTCTGTTCTTAGCATCGAAATTTTCAGTAATCGCTCTGTGGCTTCCCACCTATGATACGCTTCTCCTCGGAACATAAAAGCTATGAGGTCGATCCTGACATCTACCTCTGCCCCTAACCTATCCAAAATACGTACGACATCCTTCAACCAGTTTTCTGCTTCTACGGGGCTAAGGGTTCCTGTGAACACCTTTGCGCCCACGTCCTTGAATTGCTTTTTTAAGGAGTTATTGTTCCTTTCATATTGCATTGCGATCTATCTCGCATTTTGTTTTATCAATCTTGCGATCATCTCCAACATCCTAGCGGTTGGGTCAGGTTCTACCGGTCCTACTTGTAGAGATTCTTCTTATTGCACTTCATTAATCTGGTCCGGGTTAAAAGACGCTCTGTTTTAGTTTTCCATGCTTCTCTCTATTGTAAGAAAGGTATACATTAGGGCTCGACACAAGAGTCTAATTTATAGACATAAGAATAAGAACAAACTATCTACAAAAGGTTTTAATGACACAAGGGTTGTCCCACCTTAGATCTGATAACCCACTTAGACTTAGCAAATCGATAGCAACACAAGACACCTCCCGGGTTATCTCCCCAATCTGATAACTTGCTTAGACTTCTAATTAGGACCCTACGTCTGCAAAATACGTTTCCCAAATGGATGTCAAAGCCAGTCAATTAGATGCCCAAAGGCAAAGGTATGACAACCACAGGCCTAATCCATTCTTCTCAACAAACCGTGAGATGACACACTTAACCTACAGTCCACCATAGATCACACTCTAATAAGTCTACAGAACCTATAACCTGGAACTCTGATACCAAATGTAACACCTCGCTCCCGCAAGGCACCAAACCTACACAAAGGTCTATGATCCCACCACAGACCGCAGCCCAAGATATAGACAAGGGATAAAGATATTAAGAGCCGAAACAAGAACTTTTAAGCAACCATAACATCTTAATATCAAAAGTGGTAAACATAAGTCACTAGGGATTCACCATCTCAAGGCATACATTTCTTCTAAAAGATCAAAAAGCTTCAGATCTTATACATGAAGTTTTGCCAACACTAAAACTAAACAAAAGAAAAACTGGCCAAAACGATTTCCAACACCAGATCCAAAACTATTCGATGACGCCTGTGGTGGACCAACTCCAAGCCGTTCCTGTTATCTGCAACCACAGAGGTTACAAGAGAGCGCACTTAGCATTATCATGAATAGAAATGACAATTGCTTAGTTAACGATATCTTGAAAACCTTTTTCAAAAAAAGAAACAGTTCATCACATTTTTCACGAAAAACATAGAAACTGATGCATTTGCATGAACATAAAAACATCACAGAATATACAGAACCTTCTCAGTACTGCAAACAAAAAAATATGTTCCTAGCTCAACTGCCACAAATTTAAAATGCATGACCAGTTTCTCAAATCTAGACTCAAACCCCAACAGTGTCCAACTAGTCGTCAACCTCATGATAGGGAGTTTCGACGGTACCGTAACATTAATTTGCAATGCACGGATAGCAATGTGACGGAATGAGGACCACTTTCCACCAAGCACAAGTGGTATATGCTAAAATGTGGGACTCATCCTAAAAGCCTTTAAGGCAAAAAACCCCGCTTAACGAGACACCTCCCCTATAGGGATAAATGAAAAATTCATAGTTGGGTAACCTCCCTCATAATAGAGAATAGGAGGGCTAAAACCCTTATAACTTGGCACATTGGAATAACCACATAACATTAACCATACTTTCATAATAACATCATGCTAGCTCAGAATACCATGGATAGCACACTTGAATTAAAAACATCATGATTTTTAAAACAACAGGTTCATGTGATCGTCAAACTAGACATAGTTCAAAACATGCGCTTCAAAGCATTTGTAAGCATCATTTACATAAACTCAAGTTCAAGATAATAGCTAAGCACTCTCACCTTGTATAATGCGCATATGAACTGATTCTCCCCCGGCAAGCTAAGTAGGACCCCCGGGTTTTACAACCTTCGTGCCAAACAAGCAAAACACGACTTGACTGTTAATCATGGAATCCTTCCCCTTTTGCAAGTGAAACTAAAATGATTCTCAACGTGAAATGTTTTCTTAATTTTTGGGACCATGGTTACTTTCTTTTTAGGTTTAAGGGGTACTACGCGCTTACCCAAACCTTCACTTATTTAAAGATTTTAATTAACCATTTATTACTCTCTTCCAATCATTACATTTTAAGGTACCGCAGCATTTTGAGGTACTTAGACTTGGAATTGGATTATAATTTTTGGTGACGATTTAGATTAAAAGATTCCCTACAACTTTTATGTTTAACTCCAAAGCCAAAACCTAAGGCAAAAGAGTGAATAAAGCATCCTAAGCAAAATCGGTTCAGCAGTTTTCTCAAGATTTTACCAAAACTATGCTTCTGTTGGTCTCAGATTTGGGGTACTAGATCAAGTCCAAATGAGCCCATCTTTGCGTATGTTCTATTTCAACATGTCCCCTACAAGTTTAATGTTTAGTTCTAAGAATAGTTGTTTGGAACAAGTTAGAATTTTTGGCCATTTTAGAAAATAAGTTCTGTCAGTTACCAAAACTCAGCAGAGCCAGTTTTGGACAGAGGGTTCGAAATGGTTTGGGGGCAGCATCCCGAGGCTTTTAGGTCTAATTTTTGCACAGAACGTAGTTCAATATGCTAGATACAAAGTTCATGTAGACCGCTTTTGGACTAGATCACTTAAAATAGGGGTTATGGGCTACACAAAAATATGTGACAAAAATGTCCCTTGAGGGCTGGAACTCAACAGAGATTATCATAGGGGTTTTGACCTACCTAAACTCCATAATTTGTGCTCATTTTTAGTGGATAGATATATATACATGTTATCTACAACTTTCATATTTTGAACAAAGTTCGGATCTCATTTTAAACTAAGGTTTCCAAGTCAGTAGTGTTGACTGGTTGGAAAATGACACACTTCGGTAAAATTACAATATCTTGAGTTTTACTTATTCAAATGAGTTGAAACTAACTTTGGATGAAAGCTACCACAAAAATATAAATCTGGACATAAAGAACATGCTTATATCAGTTTTCTAATTTGAGTTATGGCATTCCAAAGTTCAGGACAAAAACATTTATGTTCTCAAAAATCAAGTCTCTTAGGGTCCAAGTCGTTTACTTATGTTATGTCAAGTTTTTGTTCTATTTCTTGGCATGCTTGTGTTTTAAACTTTAATATCAAGGTTTCAGCACACTTAGAAGTCATCAAACTCAAAGATAATAACACACAACAACATCTCAAATCACCCATAATCATAACAGCCCCAAATTCCAACTACGACGCCTTTTCGGTTTAATTTCGGTTCTCGATTCTTAGAGTGTTTAAAGAGATGTGTTTGGGGATATTTTGAGAGATCTTAGACATAAATTTTTGAGGTTTTACTTACTTGTTTAAGATATCAAAAGATGGTGGAAAACTATTAAGACTTGGCTTTTGGAACTTTGGTCTCCAAAGACCCCTTTCTTGGATCCCTTCTTCTTCTTCTTTCTTCTCTCAAACTTCCATAGATCCTCAACAAACACTCACAATCTGGTCTTTCTCTCTCTCTCTCCACCGAAATATCAAGGGGGAAGAAGGTGTTTGGGCTTAGTTTATATAAAAAGGCTAAGGAACAAAGTAATTAAATTTTTTTGCTACTTTTTCTTTCCTTCACATGGGCTCATTAATTAGTTCAAGCTTTGAGAGAACAAAATTAGATTTGGAAAAGCTAAAATACAACTAGGGTCAGTTTGGGGGGATAAAAATCTGATCCCCCATCAATCAAGGGATTTTTCTTGATTTTCGTGCTTATTTGTGCAAGAAAATAATTTAAAAGTTAATTTGATGTATATTTTTGGTGTCTTTTCCTACTTAGACTTATTATTTTAATATGTTTATGATAAATATAGTATTGTCATGTATTATCATAGTTTCCATAGCAATTGATTAAATAGATGTAGTCTTTTAAGTCAAATTAAGCTATTTTGGCAATATCTGACTTTTTGATTTATTTTATTGTGTACTTCAATAATGATTTGTTTGCTTTTATTAACCTATAACACCATATTATTATGTATATAACTTGCTCGACAAGTATTGGATCATCATAATGCTTAATTTAATACTTTTCTCATCATTTTAAACTAAAAAGAAAGCAAAAAACTACTTTTTGGCACTCATCCCATGATGGTCGGCCTCTAAGGGGTATTTTTTTTATTTTTATGTTATTTTATCCTTTGCTACTTAATTGTACTTAAATCCTTGATTTAGGGTATTCATGTGTCACAATTTGGGCTTTAAGACCTTTTTACCTTAACTCTTATCTTAAACAACTTGTCTTACAACCTTGAGCTCTTAACCTCAATATTATGACTTTAATATATGCTTGTATGGTTCCCTTTCTATCCCGGGTCTCAAGCTCAAAAAGGTTAAACGGTCAGGCCAGTTCTTCTTACCGAACATAGGTTCAAGATTTCGTTTCTTTTTTTTTTTGAAATGTTCATTCTTTTCTTTTCGTAGACCCAAGTTCAGATTATTACACTAGACGTGTTATATCATTACGAAAAAGGGAACTATTGTGGGAAAAGGCTTTTAGGCTAACGCTAGTCTATAACCCCCGCACCATAGGTATGCGACGTGATCTTTAAAACTTGTCGTGACAGTCGGTCTAAGATTATAGTAAGACGAAACAACCGTTACTCAAGGTTACTGAATGTATAAGCCCGACCATATTCACACCCTTAACTGAGAATGACTCAAATAAACAACAACGCAGCCTCGAGGAGAGCTCAATAAAGATCCGAAGAAAGGTACTCCAAAAAAATAGCGATTCTGTTGATACAGGCCATATAGCAACACCACGAAAGTAAGAAAGTTAACTTGAAGATGAGAAGGCATAACGCTAGTAAATCATCCCTAACCTTTCACACGAAGAAGTACAGAATGAAATTTTGAGGATGAAATTTATTTTATGGGGGTTACATTGTAACGACTCGGTTCGGACCCTAGTTATAACGACCCAATTCAAACCCTGGTATTAGCAACGGTTAGCCCACGAGATCATAGGTCATTGAAAAGGTTAAAAATTCTAACCCTAATACGAAAAGAAAGCCTTATAATCTCGGAGATCATTAACTACTCTAAGGCACTAATTCAAAACCCTAAGGAGCTAAACTAATAAAGGAAACATCAGGCTCCAAACTCTTCTTAAGAAATGGTAACTTAGTCTCGTAATCTTTCAAGCCCAACACTCTGTATGTGTTGCCCTATAATAGCAAAATACAAACTCCAAGTCCAAAGAATAAGAGAATCAAGAATAAGCAACAATTTGGAAAGAACATTATACCGAAAGACCTAAAACCCTATAACTTTTAATAATTGTACTTTAACCCCAAAACATCAAGATAACTACACTTTTAGCCAAAGACACCAAAGTTCGTAATAAATTATAAATCTCATGAGAAAATACTTTGATCCACATCCAAATTACTCCCAAGAGTTCATAAGAGTTTTAGTTTCGATAATTACACACAAGTCTTTCACAACTTTATAATTGTATAAAAGTCCCTAAGATATTTGTCATCCATAATTCTTTACAACCAACATTAATTAATATATAAATATGTATATATGTAATACATATATAGCATATATGGAAGACTACCTAAAAATATGTGCCCAAGATATTTTAATAAATAAATCAAAATACAATATTCAAATCAAATCAAATAAAAATCAAATTAAATAAAATTTTAGCTTCTAAGATGTTAAAATACAATATAATAATCACAAGTCACCAAAATGCCATCAATACAAATGGGTATATATATATATATGCACACCAAATCTCGTAGATAAAATTAACAAATATAAAATATATTTTTTTATGAGAATTGAGTTAAACCAGTTAAAAACTTAATACATCAAATCTCAACTAAAAGACCAAGATTTGACACATGTACAATTTTAACTTATCCTTTTAAATCAAAATAACGAGTAAAAGATAAAAATCAAGCAAAATGGCAAAAATACTCCTCCATAACTGGTTTACCTAGGAAATTGTGCTAAAAAGTCCTTTTTTGTATTTTTAAACTCAAAATGAGAAAAAAAAAACGTACAAATCAAGCATTGTTATGACTCAAGAAATTTTATACAAGTAATATATATAATAACATAATACTATAAGTTAACAAAAGTAAATAAATCATTATTGAAGTCCCTAGACACAGAAATAAGTCAAAAAGTCATATCTAGACAGAAATTTGGCTAGATATGACTTTTTGACTTATTTCTGTGTCTAGGGACTTCAATAATGATGTAAGATGGTCTTAGGAGACCAAGAAATTAAAACTAAAGTCAAGTCTCATTCAACCATCTACTTTTAGATCATCCAACAAGTAAGTAAACCTCTAAAATTCTCTATTAATTTCACACAAAAATCTTCATCAACTCATCTCTTAAAACACATTTAAGATCAATAACCGAAAAATAGATTAAAAAGGCATTGTAGTGAGAAAATGAGGACTGTTCATGATTTTTATGGTAAGATATGTATTTGTATGTTTGTATTCATGAGATGTGTAGCTTTTATAAGTTCTGAAACAATGATTTTGAGCCTAAAACACATGCATGTAAAGAATAAGGACCATATGCTGACATACCATGAGCTAGGAGGCTAGAACTCTTAGATGCCTAATTTATTAGCATTTTTAACTTTCTGCACCAAATTTTGAAATATCATAACTAAATATAGAAAAATGATCTAAGTGTGTTCTTTATATCCAAATCTAGGTTTTGATGTTATCGTTTATAAAAAATTGGTTTGAACTATTTTGAATGAGTAGAACTCATGATATAATATTTTTGTGAAAGTGTGTCAGTTTCTGACCAGTCAGTATTGCAGATCTAAATACTCTAGTTTGGAACGAGATCTGAGTTTAGGTCAAAACATGAAAGTTGTAGACAACGTATATCTCTTGCTTTCCACAAAAAAGACCCCAGAACATTAAAGTTTGATAAGTTAAAACACATCTTAACGTCATTGTTGTGGATCTGTGAGTAACAGAGCCTTCTGTCACATATTTTTGTATAACCAAAAATCTATATTTTTAGTGGTCTACTTGTTAGGGTCGTATACTGAAAACCATATTTTTAGTATTTAATTTTATTTTAATAAAATTAATTTTTTATTTTATGAGAATCTTAATGAGCAATGTATACAATATCATTTCTTTAATATTATGCATGGATGTCATTTATTCTATATAGTATTTACTCTGGTATGTAGAGTACGGTTTGCACATAAAAGACCAAATTTTAAGTTTTTACAAAATTTAAGTTTCTGTTCACAGTTTAGATAGAAATTGGCATACCATCGGTACGACTATAGCACAGAGTTTTGTAGGCTTGTCTTGGTTACAGGAAACAGATAACAGCGTCGTCTATTGTTCCGACTCTCTATACTAGTACACTTTATGTGTATTGAACAGACACATTGGAGTAATTAATTTTATATTGACTATATAAATTAATTCACACCCCAAGGTTATTATGAAGAGTGCTTATGCTCTTAATCCTGAAATAATTATTGATTTGCGTATATTTAATATTCGTTGTTTTGATTCATTAGAGGGTGCGATCTTATATGGATCTATATTCCCTGTGAGTTGGATAACGGTATTATTTATATGGTGAATATTAATTGTTGACGGAATCGACGTCTCGAATGATCAGGGTTGACGATACCCCCTTAAGAAAGCTTATAATTTTTTACTAGGCCAAATCCTACAGATGGATTAGATTTTATGGCGGTCAAATAAGTTAAGCGAAAGAGTATAAGAAATTTTAAAATGTCGATTAAATTAAATTATCAGTAATAAAATCTAATTGGCGGATATTGAGAATCTTAATGTGGAGAGATGAGTTAAGTATTTAATAACAGGAGCTCAATGCAAGATTGCTTGAGATTATGTCTCAGAGTGTAGTTACAATTATTTAATGGTGTGAACTGCAATTTAATATTTTATGAAAATTGCAGAAACTGCTGTAAGATTTTCATAATTACAGATACCGCTGTGAGGTTTGCTTAATTGCAAAAACCGTTTGATAGGTATTTGTGTCACACTAGAGTCTGAGTCATACTTACTCCACAGGTCCCTATTGTAGCCCTAAAAATATGCAGAAAGGAAAAATCATGTTCATAACTTGCCTTCAAGACTAAAGTTGGCCAGGTTCTGCCGGTACGAGTTCTTAAAGGTTCGTAGCCCACGCTACGTTCAGGAATCATATAAAAGAATATAGTAGAAGGTCTGACAGGAGATTTAACTTGGAATAAAAAATCGCAGTTAGAGAATTGACCAAAAAGGTATTCTTTTAAATTAACTGTGGTGGTATGATTTTATTTTGATCGTTTGACATCAAAATTTTTTATCTAGAACCCGTTTCGATGATTGCCCGTCTAGTTATTTTTTATCAAAAAATCGTTTATAAAAACAAAAATTTTGAGTGTTTTGCTTCTAATAGTTGGTATCAGAGCCGTTTTATTTTTTGTTTACGATTTATCGAGGGGTCTGATAGATTTAGAATTATGCTAATTTTATTTTGCAGGCGTTCGAATTTCAGTTTTATAGTCATCACATTTTTCACGTTTGACTGAATAGTTTGGATGATGATTTAATTTTTTTAATCACGAGGATTGATCATGATAGTTTAATAGCAATTATTTGTTTTTAAATATTAGTTTAGAATATTTAAAAACAGGTTGAATATCCAAGAACACGAATAACAGGCGGTGGCACTGATGTTGGTTTAAGGTTTTACGGGCCACGGATCGCGGTGATTTTTTAACAATTTTAAAATAATTTTTTTCGATAAGTTTCAGTAAGATTTATGCATTAAAAACAGCAGCAAAATAAGTTTAAAAATAGTCATAAAAAATAGACAAAAACAACTTTTGTTGATATGTATGGACGTTTTTGGGATTATTTTTGGCCAATTTTTTAGGTATAAAATAGCAGTAAACATATCTTAAAATACTGTCCAAAAATCATTAAAAAATGGCCAAACAGGTGGTAAAAATAGCAGAAAATAGGCGACGATTTTCAGCTGCGGCACAGGTTGATAGGGCTATTTTCGGGGCTTTTTCAAAATTATTTTTGAGGCGTTCTTCGAAGAAACATATTTCTGGATATTAGTGCTATTTTTAAAAAAAAATGAGAGCCAAAAATAGTATGGAAAAAGCCCAAATGGGCGGTGGCAAGGCGGCGGTGGCGCTAGGCAGCGGCGGTAGCACTTTTGAGACTTTTCGATGGCACTTTTTCGGGCTTTTTTTGTTCTGATTTTTTGACAAAAATATAGTACTTTTTGATCTTTTTTTCAAAAAAATGGCATCGAAAATGGAGTACGGATGAGGAGGCAAGAGCTACCTAAAGGTGGCGGCATGGTGGCACCGGCAGTGGGCTGGTGGCCGGTGGTTGTGGCGACTGTCCGGATTGTCTTGAATCGTGTTTTTTGATATGTGTTGATATTGATATAATATATTTGTATTTCACAGTGTATTAGAGAATTCTAATGTAATCGGGATATAGGAAGCTGACTTCGAAAAGAATTCTTATAGTTTATCTTCAACAGAAGACTGTAACTCTTCAGAGTTTCGATTCAATCATAAATTTGAAATATTTATTATCATGCATTTATATTCATATGAACTGCGTGGATGATGTATATCTATTTTATATTTTTTTTATTAATTTAATTAATTCAAAAAATTTGATTTTTAATTAAATATTTTGTAATAAAAAATTAAATTAAATTTTTTTAATTAAATTTTAATTAAATAAATTTTTTTTAGATATTTTATTTTATTTTTACAAAATATAATGTTTAAGATGATTTTTTATTAAATCGGATATTTTGAAAAAACGTAAAAATTAATTTTGAATTTTAAATTAATTAAATGAAAAAAATATTTAATCTAAATAAATTATTATTTTTTTAAAAATGTGTAACAGAAAATAAAATAAATAAATACTTTTAATCACTACCTTAGTTGAAATGCTGAAAGAAAAACTGTACATTTATCGAATTTTATTTGTTATACATTAAAATATGAAAAGATGGTTTGATAAACTGGAATATTTGGAATCGTGTATACGGACAAATATTTGATTTATTCAGATCGTGTGGTTTCGAAATTAATAAATTTATTTTAATTAAATAGATTTTTATAACCCTAAATAATATTTTAAAAATCTAAGTGGGATGAGAAATTATTCACAGATAAATTCTGTGGTCTCCATCACCAGTTTGTATGCGATGTAATTAAACCCTACGTGTTGATAGTAAGGCCGTCCTCCTAATCGGACAAATTAATTGCAGTATTGCCTATACAAACCTTCTTTAGGGATAATTCTGAATAATTGTTAGCATGGATTAGTTCTCCATTTGAAGGGTTTATTGCGAAACATTTGATTTGGAATTAAATGGTGGTTAACACTTAGTTATAAATAATTAGTATCTTTTTCATCTAAGTCACTGTTATTATTTACTAGATCAAAACTATACTAGCTATTTAATTTTATTTGGCACGATCAGTTGTCTAAATAGTAAAATTAAAAGGAATTGACCTGTTTGAATAAACGATGGATAGTAGATGTCTTCTCATCGAGACATGCTATTCAGAGGGTACCAGGCTGCTGGCAAATTTTTTTCTAAAATGGTAGAGAGAACCAAATTAAAATAAATTCAAAGTATTGCTCGTCATAATTAACGGTTATTTTTAATTATGTGATTCTCAGGAATAAAATGATTTTCAATCTACTCGCTTTTTTACTCAAAGAAAACAAACTTACGAGACCAAACTATATTGACTGAAAAAGAAATTTGGACATTGTCTTAACTACTAAGGATTATAAGTTTGTATTAACTGAGATATGTCCACTGGTACCTGATATGGGGGCGACCGAACAGGAAACCCAAGCCCATCAAAAGTGGCAGAAAGTTGATTAGATGGCTTGCTATTACATTTTGGCTTCCATGTTAAATATTTTGCAACATCAGCATTAGTCTATAATCAGTTCCTATGACGTGATTATCAACCTCAAAGAAATGTTTGGAGATCAAAATTATGTTGCTAGCTTGGTGGTCATGAAGTCTCTAATGAATGCAAACATGGCTGAAGGCACCCCAGTTAGGGATCATATTTTAAAGATGATCAATCTTCTGAATGAACTGGAGATCCTGAAAGCTAAAATTGAAAGAAAAATCCAGGTTGATATCATACTCCAGTCACTACTTGAAAGTTTTAAGCAGTTCAACCTGAAATGTACCATGAATAAGCTCAGATTTTTATTGGCAGAACTTTTTAAGGAACTTTAAGTAGTCGAGGGTGTTCTTAGGAAGCTAGGTTCTGTATATGTGGCTGAGAAATGTTTTTTCTTTAAGTCAAAAGGTAAGAAGAAGAAAAGGGTTCAGACACAGGGAGGCACAGGTCCAAAATCATTTAAGGGACCAAAAACTGGTGTAAAGAAGACGAGAGGCAAGTGCTATCATTGTAACCAATTTGGGCATTGAAAAAAGCATTGTCCGATTTTTCTTAGTAAGCAGAACAAATCAGGTAAATTCTGTTCACCGGTGGTTGAAACATGTTTAGCGATGTTATCTATCGAAACCTGGTGTGTAGATACGAGAGCCACTAATTATATCTGTAATTCTTTGCCGTGGTTTTAAAAAATCAGGCTGGTCAATGATGGAAAAATATACCTGCATATGGGCAATAATACAAGGGTGGCAGCAATTGTAGTAGAAGATATCACTCTCAGCTTTAGTAGAGATAGGATATTACTTCTAAAAAATTATCTTTATGTACCTTTGATTAGAAGAAATGTAATTTCGATTTCTAGTTAAATAAAGAAAAAATATTCGATTTATTTTGATGACTCTGTGGTTGTGAAGAAAAATAAAAATTTTATTTGTTCTGGAACATTGGTGAATAATTTATATGTCGTATATTCTATCTCTCTTATACTTTAACTAACTGAATTGAATAACACATCCTATTTACCATATAAGAGAAAGTTTTCTTCTTTAATGAATCAAATGTTTCTTTGGCACTTACGCTTGGGTCATATAAATTTAAAGGATAAATAGACAGGTAGAAGATGGATTTTTGAGTTCATTGAAAGTAGAAGCACTTCCAATCTGTGAATCCTGCTTAGAAGGTAAGATGACCAAAAGGTCCTTTTTGGCCAAAGCTTATAGAGTTAAAGAACCGTTAGAACTGGTTCATTATGATGTGTGTGGTCCTATAACAATCTGGGCTATAGGTGGCTTTGAGTAGTTCGTCAGTTTCATTGATGATTACTCAAGGTATGGATGGATACATTTACCTGATGCACTATAAGTCTGAACGCTTTGAGAAATTTAAAAAATTCAAGACTGAGGCAGAGAAGTGTTTGGGTAAAAGTATTAAATCACTACGATCCGACCATGATGGAAAATATCTCTTTAGAGAGTTTAGGGACTACTTGTTATTGGAGGAGATTATATCCGAGTTGATTGCATCGGGTACACTGTAGTAGAATGGTGTAGCAGAAAAAAGGAATAGGACTCTTATGGAGATGGTAATGTCCATGATGAGTTATTCAGGTTTACCCGATTTATTTTGGAGACTTGCATTAGAGACAATTACTTACATTCTAAACTTGGTACCTTCTAAGTCAGTACTTTCTACTCCCATAGAATTGTGGATCGAGCGTAAACCTAGTTTGAAATATATTTGGCTTTGGAGGTGTCCAGCACATGTGCTGAAAGGAAACGCGGGTAAGTTAGAACCGATGACAGAAGTTTATTTCTTTGTGAGGTATCCAAGGGAACGAATGGTGGTTTATTTTATAATCCTAAGAATCAGAAAGTCATTGTTAGCACCAATGCCCGATTCTTGGAAGAGAATTATATTATGGACCACAGACCCAATAGTAAAATTGTTCTGGAAGAAATAAGAGAAAATACTAGTAGAACGAAAGAAGAACCACAAGCCACTGATATCCCATTACTTCATCGTAGTAGGAGGATTATCGGGACATGTGCAAATCATAAACAGGGTGTTGATGACAGGGTTTAGATTCTACACAGCGTGTTACAACTAGTAAACATACATAGGTAGAGCATCATAGTAGTGGGAGGGTTGTTCATCAACCTGATCCGTATATGTTCTTGAGAGAGTCTTTTGACAAGAACTCTGCAGAACTAGATACCGAACCCTGTAACTACAATGAAGCACTTCAGGATAAAAATGCAGATCTTTGACAAAAGGTTATGAATTCAGAGATAAAATCTATGTATTCCAATCAGGTTAAGAAACTTGTAGAACTATTCGAAGGGATAAAATCTATTGGATGCAAGTGGATCTACAAGAGGAAGAGATGAGCAGACGGGAAGGTTGAAACCTTCAAAGTTAGGCTTGTTACAAATGGTTTAATCTGAAAGAAGTGATCAATTATGAGAAATCCTTTCACTAATAGCCTTGCTTAAGTCTATTCGGATTCTCTTATCAATTGCTGCTCATTTCGATTACGAAATATGGCAAATGGATGTCAAGATAGCTTTTCTTAACAAAAAGCTTGATGAATGTATCTATATGGTACAACCAAACGGTTTCGTAGCAAAGGGCCAGGAGCACAAGTTGTGCAAGTTTGAGAGATCTATTTATAGACTTAATTAGGCATCGAGGTCTTGGAATACTCAGTTTGATCATGCCATAAAGTGTTATGATTTTGATCAGAGTTTAGATAAGTCTTGTGTGTACAAGAAGCGTGACGAAAGTGTAGTGATCTTTCTAATAGTGTATGTAGATAATATCTTTCTTATCGAAAACGATGTGGGGGCATTATCTACGGTAAAAATATTGCTATCTGGACAGTTCGATATGAAGAACTTAGGAGAAGCCAGTTACATCTTTGGGATCAAACTTGTACGAGATCGGAAACAAAGGATGTTGAGCTTATCACAAGCAAAGTATATCGATAATATCCTTACTCATTTTAGCATGCAGGATTTCGAGAAATGATTTCTCCCTTTCAGGCATGGAATCACTTTATCCAAGGATCAGTGTCCTAAAACACCTAATGAGATAGAGAAGAGAAAGGCGGTTTCTTATTCACTTTATCCAAGGATCAGTGTCATAAGACACCTGATGGAATAGAGAAGATAAAGGCGATTTCTTATGCTTTGGCAATAAGAAGCTTAATGTATGCTATGCTTTGCACTAGACCCAACAACTGCTTTGTCGTTGGCATGGTTAGCAGATAGCTGTCTAACCTAGGGCAGGAGCATTAGATTGCGATAAAGAATATATTCAAGTACCTAAAAAGGACTAAGGATTATATGTTAGTTTACTAGACAGACAGTCTAGTATCTTTAGGGTATACAGATTTAGATTTCTAGTCAGATAATGATTTCCATAAGTCTACCTTAGAATATTTGTTTACCTTAGGAGGTAGAGCTATAAGTTGGAGGAGTATCAGGTAGTCTTGTATTGCTATTCCACTATAGAGGTCGAGTACATGGTAGCTTCTGAAGCAGCCAAGGAGGTCGTTTGACTCTGGAACTTCTTATTGGATCTAGAAGTGGTCCCTTCAGTTCAGTCGACTATTACACTATATTGTAATAATAACGAAGTGGCTGCAAACTCAAAGGAACCAAGAGTCTACAAGAAAGAAAAGCACATTGAGCGTAAGTATCATATGATACGAGATTGTACAGATGGGTGATGTTGCTGTGACCAAAATTGCATCAAGATATAACCTTGTAGATCCTTTTACAATGAGCTTGCTGGCTAAGATTTTTGATAATCATGTAGAAGGTTTGGGAGTCAGATGTATGGCAGTATGATTTTGAGTATAAGTGGGAGATTGTTAGGGTTGTATACTGAAAATCATATTTTTAGTATTTAATTTTATTTTAATAAAATTAATTTTTTAT
>JAULJZ010205812.1:0-19135 GCA_032270985.1 Heliamphora pulchella
AATTATTTACATTTTTATGCATTTTTATGATTTTTGGATCTTAACAAAATGAAAAAGAAAGGAAAACATTATAAAAGAAAAATTAATCTTAACAAAAGAAGATTTTGAAGAACTTGTTAATAAAAGAAGATATAACTTATTCACATTTTATGTTTGTAAATAAAAAAAAAAGAAAATAAAATAAAAGAGATGAAATGAACAAAAGAGTTTTAACTAAAAGAGAGAATTATAATACCCTTTAAAGATGGAAGTTAGCTTAAAAGTCTTTTGTAATTTTTAGATTTGATAAAATGAAGAATAATAAGACTAGAAAAAGAAATAGAAAATGGAGAGTTTTAAAAGAAAATAAACACTAACATTTAAGAGAAAAGAAAAGCTAAATGGAACTTTATTAAAGTTAATGAGAAAATAAAGGACTAGAAGAAAAAATTACACTATTATTGAGAGAGAGAAAAAGGAAATAAAAAAATAAAAGTTAAAAAATGAATATTAAGCTAAAAAGAAAATAAAATAGAGCACTTAAAAAAGAAATTAAGGCTATATTGAAAGAAAGAAAACAAAATAAAGCTATATTACAAGAACAAAAAAAGAAATAGAAATATAAATGCTAGAAAAAGATATTAAACTAACTAAGAGAAAAGAAAGGAAAGTAAATGCTAATACAAGAAAATTAAACTAATACTAGCAAAATAAAAGGAATTAAAAAAAATAATCATTCAACTTAAATGTGAAATGTAGCACTGATTACCACATTCACATAAATATAGGTGCATTATTATAACAATTAACAACATTGTTAAGTTGTAATTGTTAAAGAATGTTAGTACCATTGAATGATTTAATAAATTTAATGTAGCTAAATAAAGAACTAAGACAAGTAAACTAAATAAACTAAAAAAAATTGAACTTAAACATGAATGAAGTAATTATAAACAATAAAAGTATCCCGGTCACTCCAAAAGAGAGAAAATGGGGCAAGAAGGACGGAGGATCCAAACAAGTTACCTAAATTGCCGAAAGATTCTCAAGTTGTGGAATGTGCCTTGGTGTACTAATCCTCGGGTGGTGATTCCAAGCTAAGGCTTCAAATGTAGGTATTGGAAGGCTCGGATCTCGGTATCTCGGCAAGGGTTTGACGTCGGAGCTCGGGATCGCTCAATGCATCGACAAAGTCTCTCTCACTCAAAATTCGTACTGAAAACGTACGATGGGGTACGGTATTTATAGAATTCTTCAACCAATGAGATGCTACCACGTTTTGGGACACGTCAGGCCATTTGGAGTTGGCGGACACCACAATGTAAGTTGGCGGTCGCCATGTTTTTAGAAGGTTCCACAAGTTTCTATGGCGGTTGCCACAATGGGAGTGGGCGATCGCCATGATGGAAGGTGTCGGTCGCCACTTTGGGCTAGGGTTTTTTCAAAGTTCTATGGCGGGCGCCATGAAGGGAGTTGGCGGTCGCCTTACTTGGGCAGCAAGTTTCAATAGTTCGACAAAATTTCATTGGTTTGAAGGTTCCGGGTTCAAATACAGAGCTTGGATCACTTTCCGAGGATCGTACGGAGGCACTAATCCATCTGTTTTCATCATCAAATTTACCTAAGATTGGACGGGGTTAAATTGGGGTGTCTACACTTTTTCAAAAGTTTGGAGATTAAGTTAATGTGTGCATGTCCAAGCCTTCTATGCCATAACCAACTATTACGACTCAAGGCAGCTAAGCACTTGATGTCATTTTTAAAAAGATCATTGAGAGTAAATGTATAAATATTTTCATGCCTATGACTTTTAAGGATAACTTTATTATTGGTTAAATTTTCAATAACACACTTAGCATTATCAAACACAATTTTGTAGTCTTTGTCACAAAGTTGGCTTATGCTAAGAAGATTATGTTTTAAACCATCGACAAGCAAAATATTTTCAATAGAAGGGGAATGAATTTTACCAATACAGCAAATTTTTATGATTTTTCCTTTGCTATTGTCTCCAAAAGTCATAAATCTCCAATCTTTTGGTTTGAGAGATGCAAACATCGATTGGTTGCCTGTCATGTGTCTTGAGCAAGCACTATCGAGATACCACATCCTCTCATTGAATGAGCATTTGAGACATACCTGCAAGGAGAATTAAGTTTTGATTTTTAGTAGCCAAATTTTCTTGGGTCCTTTGATGTTAGTTCCTTGAGGGTGTGTTCCTTTAGGAACCCAAGCTTTCTTGACATAAATATTTGCGAGTTTTCTGTGTGGACAGTGTGTGACAATGTGTCCATGCTCATAACAATGGAAGCAAGTGGCATTTGTATGATTAGAGAATGCTTTGAAAAAAATGTTGCTTAAGAACTTTTGTTTCTTCTTGGGTTTATATCTGATTTCAGCTTTGTTAATGACACATTTTTGCATCCCAAGAAGTTTATCTAAGTTGTTCTTTCCTTGAGTGAATTTATAAACGGTTTTTGTAAAATTCTCAACTTTTTCACTCACAGCCTTGTTTTCATTCTTCAAAACAGAGACTTGTTTTGTCAAAACAGATTTTTCACCTTTTAAAGTCTCAATTTCAGTTGAGGAGGAAAGAACTATTTTTTTTAACATAGAATTCTTTGCACCCATTTTTCTCAACTTGTCATGCAAATCTGCAAATGCACATTACAGTTTTTCTAAAGAAAAAGAGTCAGGGAATACCTCATCATCTTCTCTAGCCATAAGTCATAGATTTGCTACTTCATTTTCTTCTTTTTTATTTTTAGAACTGCAGTCATCACACTCACTCCATGCAACAATCATGGCTTTCTTGAAACCCTTTTTGAATTGTTTTTTGAGCTAAGGACATTCAGTTTTGATATGTTCAGGCTTTTTACACTCATAGCAGATGATTTCTTCCGTTTTAAGGCCGTTCTTGAATTTTCTAGAGTCGCCTTTGAATTTGGTAGGCTCACTTCGGTGTCCTTCTTTCTTGAAGAACTTTCTTTCTTTTTATTTCTTATTTCTAAGAATTCTTTTGAATTTCTTCGTGATGAGAGCCAAGTCTTCATTCTCATTACTTGAGGAGTCTTCTCGGATTCTTCATCATGTGTTGAGGACTTAAAGGTGATGTCTTTCTTCTTTTTGTTATCATCCTCATCATTCATCTTGATGTTTATCTCATAGGTCATGAGAGAACTAAAGAGCTCTTCAAGACTGAGTGTGTTGAGGTCTTTAGCTTCTTAAATAGCTGTGACCTTAGCTTCCTAACTCTTAGGCATGCACCTAAAAACTTTTCTTACCATATCTGCATTAGTATAAATCTTGCCAAGAGATTTTAGTCAATTAATAATGTCAGTGAAGCGAGTAAACATACCAGAAATTATTTTATCATACTTCATTTTGAATAATTTATAGTTATATACAAGCAGACTGATTTTTGACTCTTTCACTTGATTTGTACTTTCATGGGCAATTTCGAGTCTACCCCATATTTCTTTTGCGGTGTCACATGTAGAGATTCTATTGAACTCATTTGGATCAAGTGAGCAATATAAGAGATTCATGACTTTAGCATTCTTTTGAATTTTTTTAATATCATTTTCAGTCCATTCAGCCTCTGGTTTGGGAACAACAGCCCTTTCAACTGTTTTGGTGGGTCTTTTGGGTCCATTTATGATAACACGCCAAAGGTCAGAGTCTACGGTTTGAATGTAAATAAAACAAATATTTATCACTCATGGGGTTAATATAAAAAAAATAAATTAAGTACAAGATAAATATATTCCGATTTTATGATCCATCTAAAACTTTAAAGAGTTTCATTTGAAACACTAAAAAGTTTCAATCTCCTATTTTGAAAGATAAGTTGCAAGTCTTTCAGTTGTAGCAGAATTCCACTACAACTAGTTACTGGATTATTTCAAATCACTGTTTTGGAGACCGAATCCACTGTTCTGATAGGAAACTGCCGCTATTTGGCTTGCGTTTTCAATCAGCCATAGTTCGAAATTTGCATGGAAACAGCATTGTGATTTGCGCCAGTGTTTGTACTGAAACACTGATGTTGAACGATTCAATTGCGCCTAGAAATTCAAAAAAAAAAAAATTTTTGGGGACGCTGCTTCAGTGTGCTGCAGCAAGGCAGCGTTTGGCAGGCCTTTTTGGAAAAAATCGGCGCCTGTTTGGCGCTTAGGCGCTGCTGCTTGGAAACTTACGCTTCTGTTTGCCGCATCAAACCTCCATTGTTCGAGAATCGGAGCCACTGGTTTGGGATTTGCTGCACTGTTGAAAAGCAGCCAACCAAACAGCAAGGCAGCGTTTGGCTGCAGGGATTGCCGAAATAGCCTTTTTGGCGCTGCTGTGCGCGCTGGACCTGCTGTGTTCCGCGCTGGAAACCGCGAAACAGTGTTACGGTTTTTGATTTCTCTGCTGTGTTGGTGCCTTGAGAACAGTGCGCCTCTTGAATTGGGATTTGCTCCAAAGAGTGTTATGATTATTCGCTTGTATGGGAAACTGCTGGACTGTTGTGTTTTGAAACCACTGGTTTGAAAATCGGCGCTTGGGATTTGCCGGTGCTGATTGAATCTTCAATCAAAAAACCACCGTAGCTTTGTGTTCTTCAACTTGTTTTTCATTCTTTTTATTTTTTTATTTTATTTTGATAACATAAAATAAAAAAAACTAAAAATTAAAAAATAACTTTTACATTGATCCCATGCCTCCGTAAAGTTCACAATCAATCTACCATGATCAACTCTTGTGGTTATTAAAAAAAATAAATTAAATCATCATTCACGCAATCGATTAAACATGAAAATAAATGATGATTATAAAATCAGAATTAGAACGATTGCAAAATAAAGTTAGCAACAGTTCTAAATCTACCCGGTTCCGATAACTGTAAACAAAAAATAAAACGACTCTAATACCAATTTGTTGGAGACAATATTGTCAAGATTATTGTTTTTGCAAACGATTTTAGTAAAAAAATAACTGGACGGACAAACGTCAAAACGGGCTCTAAATAAAACTTTTGACGAAGAACGATCAAAATAATACCCGTGCAACTAAAGTTAATTTAGATGAATACTTTTTGTCGATCTATTCTTCAACTACGATTTGATTCCGAATTGAAGTTCCAATCAGATCTTCTACTGCATTCCCTTACACGATCCTTGAACGTAGTGTGGACTACGGACTATCGAGAACTCTCATTGGTAGAACCCAGATATATTTAGTCTTGAGAGACAAAATATAATATATCAATGATATATTAGATATCAAACTGGTTCAGCCTACCCGCACATATATAGGGTTACAACAGGGACCTGGTGAGTAATTATGAGTAAGA
Source organism: Heliamphora pulchella (assembly GCA_032270985.1). NCBI lineage: Eukaryota > Viridiplantae > Streptophyta > Magnoliopsida > Ericales > Sarraceniaceae > Heliamphora > Heliamphora pulchella. The sequence continues at coordinate 5,315 of JAULJZ010205812.1, forward strand.
CTTCCAGTGGAACACAGATACCTACTAGCGGTTTCTGCAATTATGGAAAGACGCAGTGATTTTTGTAATTTTCATAAAATACTGAATTACAGTTCACACCATTAAAGAACTATAATTACACTCTGACCCATAATCTCAAAACCTTCTTGCATTGAGTTTCTGTTATTAAATACTTACAATTTCTCCCCACGTTAATATTCTCGATACCCGCCAATTAAATTTAATTACTAACAATTTAATTTAATCGGCATCTTAATATTTCTTAAGTCATTCCGCTTAACTTATTTGATCGCCGAATAATCAAATCCACCTGCAGGGTTTGGTCCAGTCAAAACTTATAAGTATCTTTAAGGGGGTATCGTCAATCCCGATTATTCGAGATGTGGAATCCGTCAATACTGAATATTTGCTATAAAATAAAATCACTATCCAACTCATCGAAAATATAGACCCATATAAGATCGCACCCTCTAATGAATCAAAACAACGAATATTAAATATACACAAATTAATAATTATTTTAGAATTAAGAGAATAAGCACTATTCATAATAACTTTTGGGTGTGAATTAATTTATATAGTTAGTATAAAATTAATTACCCCAAATGTCTCGTTCAATACACACAAAGTGTACTGGCACATAGAGTCAGAACAATAGACGACGCTATTATCTGCTCCCTGTAACCAAGACAGGCCTACTAAAACTCTGTACCACAGTCGTACCGATGGTATGTTCATTTCCATTTAAACTGTGAATATAAAAATTATATTCCGTAAGAACCTAAAATCTGATCTTCTGTGTGTAAGCTGTACTCTACACACCAGATTAAATACTGTACAGAATATTGGGTATCCATGCATAACAAAGAAATGATACACATACATTGCTCATAAAGATTATCATAAAATAGAAAATTAATTTTATTAAATACTAAAAATATGATTTTCAGTATACCAACCCTAACAATATGGCACGAGATTATGGCAAACTATAAGGCCCAGTGGACCGAGGACTCGTGGGAGATTTGGGTCAGTTATTTCACTGGTCTTTTGACAGGTAACTCATGGGTAGCGATTATTAGGAGGAAAGCCTTCTCGGTTGTTGTCTACACCATCTGGAAAGAGAGAAACCTTAGGAGGCTTCAAGGCAAGGAGAAAATTTGGCGTATTATAGCAAATGAGGTGAGTAAGAGTGTTAGGGCGAGGCTCTTACCTTTTAGAGTTCCTCAGACAAATGCACATAAAAGAATTCAGGAGGATTGGTAGTTGACATACTCGATTTTAATTAAGTAATAGCTAAATAATTTTGTGTTTTGATGTTCTTTCCAGGTATGACTTTTAGAACTAGGAAAGTATGGCTATCTTTTGGAGAGCATTTGGGAATTTGAGTTTTGTGAGTTTTGAGAGTGATATTCGTTTTGAGAGATAATGAGATAATTGAATATGTGAAAATTGATATAATTCTTTATAAGGGTTTCGAGTGGCATGTTTGGTTTTTTCGGTAATTCTTTATCCCCTTCATGGTTGGGCTTAAAGGGTGGGTGTTTTGTTGGTTCTATTTTTTGGAGAAAGTTTGCTTTTTTACATGTTTTTGCTAGATTTAAGTCTCGTGCCATTGTAAACCAAAAAAGAAGAAGAAGCCCAAGTTTACTTGTAGGGACCCAATTTCTTTTATTTTGGAACAAAATTTGAAAACTATATATGTTTTCTTTCATTAGAGTACATTCCAACGAGAGACTGATTGATTAGTCTATAACAGAGAGCAATTTAAAGTCAAGATTAAAGCATCTAAAACTCATTTCTCTCATCTCCCTCTCTCTCTAAACTGAAACCCTAGCCTTTAGATATGATCCTTGAGTGCTCTTTGAGCTTCTCTTGCCCCATGGGAGGTGATTCTTTACTTTTTTTTCCATTGGAACACTGTTGGAGGAGTTAGATTACGCATTGGGAGCTTAGTTTTCGCCTGTCGATCGAGATTTTCTTGGCTAGAGATTTGTTCTTCATGATTTAATCATCCAAGAGGTAGGATCTATGACTATTTATAAAAACTTGTTTGATATGAGTTATATGTTTTGAGATTTTACATGAAAAAATGAAAAAACTTGTGTTTTGAAACCCTAGGTTAGGGCTTGGAGCTAGATCATGTTAAGTTTTGTGGTTGTGGGTGATTTGTGGTGGTCTAATCTTGGTATTATCATATGAGAACCTTTAACTTGTATTTTGAAAAATTATAGTTTGATTATTATCAAAATCATTAAGGTTTGAGGAGGTTTTGGGTTGTTGGACCTAAATAATGAAATTGGTTGAATTTTTGATAAATTGGAGCTGGGATCAACCCATTGATAGGTTAATTTCATGAACCTTGGGAATGGGTGAAAATGGTGTCGTATTATGTTGAGAATTTTGAATAAATTCTATGAATTGTTGGATGTGTATAATAGCATGAGATGTGAAAATTGAGTTTTTACTATATTAATTCAAATATAAGAATGATAAATATATTTAAATTGTTGATAATTGAAAACTTAATGGTGTTGGGTTTGATGAGAGGAATTAGGTTGACGGTTGGACTCGTGCTGGTTTAAATGTAAATGACTTAATTAAGATACCATGCGAATAGTTTGAATAATTAAGATTGGGCTCGAGTAGCTCCTCGGTGAAATATAGGAAACTTGTGCAATGTATGGTAGGCCCTTCTTTCGTGTTAATTCCCGTAAAAGCGTGTTCTTGGGCGGCCTACCCATCGATATTTTTGAGAGAAATAAAAAATGTGTGTTCTCTGTGTCGGGCTATAGAATAAGTATTTATCCATGGGGCCTCGTGTGGCTCGGTGGTGATAAATACGTCTAGCTCTATAGGCGCCGTCCGATTTTGGTACTTAATTAAATCAACAAAAGAATTATGTTGGTAAAACCCTATGAGGGGTTGATGCAATCATGAATTGGGTAACCTTGGTAATGGTTGAATTTTGGGAATGAAAAGAAATGCGGAGTTTTTGCATTCAGGTGGTAGTCAAAATGATAAGAAAGTGAAAAACTAACTATGGTGTGGGTGGGAAAATGAATTTGGTTTTATAAGAAAGGAAAACCAGTTATGTGAATGAGAATTTACTAGAAAAAGAATTTGGTTTTAGATATAAACTTGCTGTGTATTCACATAATCACCCATGTATATCATGGATATGTTCATAAATAGTCTTTTTTCTATGAGCCTCGACTCATGTAGTTTAACCTATTTCAGGTGATAATGGAAAAAAAGTGGTTGATTGAGAAACTTGGTCGAGGAGACCATTTTTTGAAGTTTTTGGATAGAATTACATTTGTGTAGGAAGATCTTTTGAAAAACGCATATGTTATAAATGTAATTTTTTGATACAATGATTTGATACTTAGGATTAGTTGATAATCGTTTTGTATGGCCTTAAGGCCACACGCTCATGAATTATATGCTTGTGAGGTTGTCGGGTGTTTGTGTTGGGTTTATCATGTATTTCATGTGAGATTCTATGGGTGAAATCAACAATTTTTTGAAGTTTGGAGATGTTTCTATATCCTTTTCTTTGCATGTATGTTTGTTGATTCCTTACGAATGCTTGTTAAAGGGTATGGTTGGAATGTGGGGAAGTGGAGTTGGAAAACATGGTTTCAAAAAGGGTTTAGGATTGGATTGCTCGATGGATCGATCAATTGATCTATCGAGTGGTCAATCACTGCTCTTGGTTTCTCAGTGTTTGGAAAAAACTACTACAACTTGTGAAAAACCGATTGATCAGTTTTGGGACCGATCGAGTGGTCTGCCTGTTGGAGCAATTTTTCATCTTTTGGTTTTGGCAGCCTTTTCTCTGAGGGTTTAGTTTCTTCTTTTCAAATGGTTTATTTAAAGAGTTTTCGCAAGGTTTTGAGCTTAAAACACTTTTCATGTTAAAATCGTTCTCTTTTGGGTTTGTTCGGGTTAGTTTACAGGCTTCGAGAAGGAGGGCGTAATAGATTGGTATAAGAGCTCTAGGTTTGAATACCTAGGAGCCGTAGGAGTGGTTGATCCATTGTGTGAGAGCGTGCATTGATGTGTAACATTCATATATTGGTGTGTTTGCATAAGATATCTTTGAAGTGACTTGACATTTGTGTGCTATGTGGTATTTGGGTATGGAGGTTGGATTTTTAGGATGGTGTGTGTTGCCCTTGGGTGGCCGGTTGACCAGTTTGGGGTTCGAGTTAGAAAGACATTTGGCCGATGTCCAATCTAACCAGAGATCCAAACGAGTTATCCAGATTGATGTGTTATTCCGATTAGTCCTCCTCGTTATGTACTGCATGAGATGTGTTGATACGGTGACATGTGTTATGTGGTATCTTGATGAGGGATGGTGATGTCCATAAGAGATAAATGAGTTTAGACTTTGTTATTGATATTGTCCTTTCGTTATTTTCTTATATAGAGCGATGTTATCAAGGTGAGGTAGAGGTCAGGGTCACGGCCGAGGTTGGGCTTATGCCCACGTTCTAGAGGAAGGGGATGTGCATGTCCCCGAGGAACAAACGGGCGGAGTAGATGTGATCCAAGGGATGCTCACTATAATGAGAGCTTTAGTTGAGATGGCTAGGAGAAAAGCAAGAGCTCCCGAGCAAAGGGCTACCATTGCTATGAGGGAGTTTCGGCTGTTGTACCCTTCAACTTTTTGGGGGAACCGGACTCGAAGGTGACTACCGAGTGGTTGGAGGTGATCATAACGATCTTCAACACATTGGAGATCATAGAGGATGAGCTGAATTTGGCAGCGTTCCAACTCTGGAAGGAGTCTCAAGAATGGTAGAAATTTTCTAAGACAACGGTGAAGGAGATGTGGGCTACCTTCACCAGGGTCTTCATGGAGAAGTATTTCCCAAGGTCTTCAAGGGATACATATCGGGAGGAGTTTCTCTTCCTCGTTCAAGGGAATCTAACAGTGGTACAGTACAACGCCAAGTTCGCAAATTTATCGCGTTTTACACCAAAAATGGTGGCAACGGAGGAGTTGCACACTAAGCGATTTGAAAGGGGTTTTTGGCCCTCGATCAAGGACATGATTGCAATGTTAGGGTTTTGGGTCTATTAGTTCTAGACAACCCAAGAGGGGGGTGAATTGGATCTTAAAAAAATAATAACAATTTAAAAATTTTATTCAAAAACTTTTTAATATTACAAACAAATAAAGCAAGTATAAACAAAGAATAAAGCAATGCAAATATTAAAAAAGTTAGGGATAGAGAAAATGAACCAGACACCAAGATTTATAGTGGTTCGGCTTCTTCCAAGCCTAGGTCCACTACTCAAGACTTCCCTTGAGAATTTCACTATTCTATAATGCTTACGGGTGCATTCAAAACCTTTTACAACTTCAAGATGATCCTATGAAAAACACGTCCCTATTTTTCTTCTAATCTCTTGAATTCTTCTTTGATGAGATTTACTCACTCACTCAAAAGACAAATGGTAACTCACCCTTGGATACAATAAATGGGATGATTTAACGAGTATCACTCACTTTCTTTACGGAAATAATTGGCAATAAAAGAGAAGTAAAGAGATGAGATACAAGAGCTAGAATTTTGAACAATAAATGAGAGATTGAAGGGTTTTGACTTTGAATCAAGTAATACAACAGTGATTATAGGTCTCTAGATGCTTTAAATGCTGAGGAGTAACTCCTTATATAAGTTCTTGAGGTTTCATAACCGTTGGACGTAGGTGAGGGCATTTAATGCAAAAAATTCAACCGTTGAATTCTGCCGTGTATTTTGAATTCCATCGCAGGTGTCGACACATTTGCTTTAGGGTCGTCGACACAAAACGTTTAGGGCAAGGTTCTTTAAGTGATTGGGTCGACTCAGATCTTCCGTGGTGTCGACACGACATGATTTCTGCATTCTTCTCACCAACTCAACGGTGTTGACACTAATGGTTTTGGTGTTGACTCAAATTGTTCTTCATCTTTTTAGAGGGGCCTTTTTGTGTTGACTCATTTTGCCTTTGATGTCGACACTAAAAAGTGCAGGAACCCTCGGTGATTTTGTGTCAACTCAATTGGATTTTGGTGTCGACTCAAAATTTCTTTAGGCGGGTTCGGTAATTTTGTGTCGACTCTTCTTCAATTTGTGTCGATTCACAAAATCTGCAGGAGGCCATGGTACTTTTGTGTCGACTCATTTGCAATTTGTGTTGACTCAAAATTCAGGATAACTAAAGTGAAGAAACACTTTAGTGTCGACCCAAGCCTTGTTTGTGTCGACTCTTTTTGAATACAGAGAGTCTCGGCTCTTTTGTGTCGACTCAAATTCTATTTGTGTCGACTCAATACTTTAATACCTGAAACATCTTCAATGAATGTGTTAGGATGTCAACTCATTTGTTCAAAAATGTTGACACACTTGAGATCTTCAAGTATGCTTAGCCTTAAAGTGTTGACTCAAATATCAATTAGGGCAATATAAAATATTCTCATTTAAGAATACTTAAGTGTCAATTCATTTGTGAGATGAGTTATCTCATATGGTTAAAGATGTCAACTCATTTGTCATTTTGTGTCAATACTAACTTTTTGAAAATATTAAATATTATCATTTTAAATCAATTTATTCTTAGAAAATGATTTATAAAAATTATCAAAATCTTAATAAAAAGCTCTCGGGCTAATAATTTCTCATTTTTTTATGATTACAATAATTTCAACATTTTTTAAAAAATATTTAAAAATATTTTCATTAAGGATTCTCCCCTTATCGTTATGGCTTAATCAGGATATGCAATCGCAAAGCTAGGCATACAATCAACAGTGTAAAGTACATTTCTAAGATGATTTGCAATTTTAATTTAGAAGTATTCTGAGTTTATTAAAATTTGTGCATCAAATCAAAAAATGTGCGAAGTGATTTTCAAATCCCAAGCATCAATCATAGAGATATATAGAGTGCTATGCTATCATATGATGTCAACCAGGATTTTTACATACACAATCACATATATAACAAGAAATGAGATAAATATTCATCCACAATCATAAAAGGGAATATGCTCAAACCATTCAACACACCACTAAAAACAAAAAGAATGTATGTTTATGGTACAACTTCTCCTTCATAACCATTAAAACTTCTAAATGATAAAATATTTGTAAACGTTTTACTTCTTCTCCACTTCTTCCTTCCTTACCTTTTCTTCTCCCCTTTTGAAATCATCAAAGGGTCGAAGTCATTGATCATCCATAAACATCTTGAATTTCTTCTTTTCTTCTTTTCTTCTTGCTTCTGGCGTCTCTTGGAGGCTTTTTCCTTGGAGGCAATGCACATTCGTCTTTTTTCTCTGCAGCAGTTATGGCATCTAAAGTAACAGTAAGGGCCAAATCTGCTTCATGCTTCAATCGTGCAACTTTTTCTTTCTTTGATTCCTTGGGCTTGAACTGTTTGTCCCAAGCTTCTTACAGCCATTTGAGATGCTCTTCAACTTTTCTGGAGTTAGCTTGAACTGCTGTGGTAATGCCTTGGCCGTATTCTTTTCGAACCTGCTGAAGGATCGCCTTGTTGCAGTTGACTATGGAGATAAAGTTGTCATTCATTGTCTTACAAAGGGCTCTTCCAGCATCTGTGACATTTTCAACATCACGACACTGGGTTCGGTTGGTCTTGTCCAAGTATCTGATTTTGTCAGATAAAGAGGATATAGAGCTATTGAGGTCAAACATGTCTTGGTCAACTTTGGTTTGGAAAGAGGTCAAAGAAGATGATAGACCTTTAACCTAAGACATAACATTAGAAAGATCGACTAGAGAATCAGCAGAGGAGGTAGAAGGAGTAGATAGAACATCAATATGTGTAGGAGGATGAGGAACATGAGAGGGAGCATAAGAAGGTCCTGGTGTGTCAGTCCTAGTGGATGGTGGAGCAGTTGAATCAAAATCTACTCTAATAGGAGAGAAGTCTCGAGGGGCAGAGGGATTTTTGGGAATAGATGGAGTACCACATCGGGTGGTCCAAACTCCGTAAATCTTGGAAATTTGCATATGTTTCAAAGTAGAAGCGCCAAGCAGGTCATGCTTTGAGAAATGAACCATTTTCTCAGCAAATAAGTTAATGCCAAAATGACAAAAAACTTTGGTTAAGAACATGCCATGGGGGAGGGAAGAGTTGGATTTGCCATGCGATTGGAGCATGTTAGAAATAAAGAGAAAACCATGATCTAGGTTTTTTTGCTCTAGAATACACCACATTATGAAAATATGCATATATGATACATCCCCAAACTTTCCCATTTGTGGTAAAAAGATGTGGTTGACCATGTGGTGAAGGATTCTCATTTCTGGTTTTAGTGAGTTGGCTTCCAGGGTTTTGGAGGGATCGATTTCATCAACCTCAAAAATTTTTCTGACAGCATCATGAAAAAAAAATCTATCTATGTCGATAGATCTCATATTGCAAGGAACAAAAATCTCACCCTCAGGCACACAAAGGATTTCATTAAGAATAGAGGAGGTCAAGTGGATTTTTGTTTCATTCACCCAAGAGATGATGGTGGTGCTTGGGATAGATGCAATGTGGATATGTGCATAAAAAGGCTTTACGAGCGTGGGATAGTGAGGGTCACGATTTTGAAGTAGTCTCTCCCACCTGAGACTAGAGAATAAGTCTCTAAAGAGCATTTCTATGGAATCGAAGAAAGTGAAATCAACCGAATGTCTAGGGACTATCTTACTATTTACGAATGAGGAGAAATAGAGTTACTAGAACTTAGTTGATTTGAAGCTTAAGGCCTTCGACATTGCAATAGCTTCGATACCCCTTGCTGTCGCCATTGCCGTCGTCGTCGTCGTCGCTGTCATCGTTCTTTTCTTCTTCGGTGCCCTAGGGTTTGATAGGCCCTCATCCCCGGTTCTTTTGCTCCCTTTACTCATCGTTCGTGTGGTCATCTTAGATTGAAGAGAGATTAAAGAGAGGAGAGAAGATGATGGGTCGACTCATTTTTCAAAAGAGGGAAAAATGGCGAGAGATGAACAATTACGGAGAGAGAAAAACAACGACGCGAATGATGGGGACCAGTGCCTCTTAAATAGGGAAAAAGATTTGTGTCAACACAAATAGCTATTGAGTCGACACTTTTCTTCGCAAGTGTGGGCGTCCGAAATTAGAAATTGTGTCGACACTTTTTCAGAGAGGGTCGACACTTTTGGCCATTTGAGTCGACACATTTAAGCATTGGATGGACCCAAATTTATCGAGAGCAAAACTTCGAAATTGAGTTGACACTATAGAAAGGGGTCGATACTTTTTCCCGCAGTGTCTTTTCTATACAACTTTGAGTCAATTTAAGCACACATGAGTTGACACTTTTTCAAGTAGGATCGACACTTTTCACATATTACTTTAGAATATAAAAAGCATTGAAATGCACTGAAAAGACATAGTTAGTATAGCATTTTAATCATGAATTTAGAGCACATAACATACAAAGTTCTCTTCTTATATAGCATATTATTTCTTTATTTAACGGTTTAGTGAATATGTCTGCAAGTTGGTAATCAGTGCCTATGAATTCAAGTTCAATGTTACCTTTTTGCACATCATCTCTTATGAAGTGATGTATAATCTCCATGTGTTTTGTTCTGGAGTGTTGTAATGGATTCTTGGATATATTGATTGCACTTGTGATATCACATTTTATAGGGATATGATCTAAGCAAAAATCATAGTCCTCTAGTTGTTGTTTCATCTAAAGAACTTGTGCAGAGCAGCTACTAGCTGCTATGTACTTAGCCTCGGCTGTAGACAAGGCTACTAAGTTCTATTTTTCTTGCTAAATCATGAGATTAGTGAGTGTCCTAAGAATTGACATATTCTACTTGTATTTTTTCTATCCACTTTACATCTGACAAAATTAGTATCTGAATAGCCAAATAACTCAAAGGCTATTCCTCTAGGATAGAATAATTCTAGATTTTGTGTACATAAGAGGTATCTAAAGATGTGCTTAACGGCGGCCACATATGATTTTTTAGGGTTGGATTGAAATCTAGCACATATGCAAACACTAAACATTATATCAAGACGGCTAGCAGTTAAGTATAGTAGTGATGCGATCATACCTCTATAGCGTTTTTTATCTACTGCTAGCTATACTATTTTCATCATTGTCAAGCTTTGTTGTAAGACACATTGGGGTTCCCATAGGTTTTGCTATCATCATATCAAACCTCTTCAATAGGTCCCAAATATAGTTAGCTTGATTGATATAGATTTCTTCTTGTGTTTGCTTGATTTAAAGTCCAAGGAAGTAGTTGAGTTCTCCCATCATACTCATCTTAAATTCTCCCCGCATACACTTAGCAAAGTTCTTGCAAAGAGATTCGTTTGTTGCACCAAAAATAATATCATCTACATAAATTTAGACAACTAGCATATCATTTCCTTGAGACTAGATGAAAAGAGTGGTATTAATTTTTTCTCTTGAAAACTTATTTTCAATCAAGAATTTGCTGAGCCTTTCATACCATGCTCTAGGTGCTTGCTTTAAACCATAAAGAGTTTTGGTAAGTTTGTAAACATGGTTTGAAAAATTTGAATTTTCAAAGTCAGAAGGTTGTTTCACAAAAACTTCTTCCAAGATAAAATCATTTAAAAAGGAACTTTTGACATCCGATTGATAGATTTTGAAAATTTAAAAATATGCAAAAGCAAGTAACATCTTAATGACTTCAAGCCTAGTCATAGGAGCAAAAGTCTCATCAAAATCGATGCCTTCTTCTTGATTGTAACTTTGGGCTACCAATCGAGTTTTGTTCCTAAGAACTACTCAATTCTCATCTATTTTGTTTTTAAAAATCCATTTTGTACTGATAATGGAGTGTTTCTTAGATCTTGGGACTAAAGTCCAAACTTTATTTCTTTCAAATTGTTTTAGCTCTTCTTGCATAGCCAAGGTCCAAAACCCATCATTTTCGGCTTCCTCAAAAAGTTTTAGTTCAGTCTAGAAAAGAAATACTAGATTACCACAAACATTATGTAGAGAAGATCGAGTTTTGATACCTTGAGATGGATCACCAATGATAAGATCTTTTAGGTGACCATGAGCATACCTCCACTCTTTAGGCAAATTTGGATTTTCAGGATTTGATGGTCCAAAAGCCTGTTGAACTTCATTTTGTTGAGAATTTGAAACTTTCTCTTGATTTAGCTCATCTAGGTCTTTAATGAATATATGTTCAATATCTTTTTCTATGTTAATCAAATTATCTTCACAAAATTCATTTGAAGAACTAAGTTTAGCTTCATTAAAAATAATATGCATAGATTCTTCAACAACTAGGGTCATTTTGTTAAAAACTCTATAAGCTTTACTCGATAAAGAATATCCTAAGAAAATACATTCATTAGATTTTGTGTCGAACTTGCCCAAAAGATTTTTGTTGTTGTTCAAAACAAAACATTTGCACCTAAAGACGCGAAAATTGCTGATGTTAGATTTTTTTTTCATTCCATAGCTTGTATGAGGTTTTCTTGAGAAAAGCTCGTATCATGGCTCTGTTCACGATAAAATAAGCTGTGTTGACAGTCTCGGCCCAAAAATATCGTGGTAGATTGTTTTCACCGAGCATGGTTCTAGCCATTTCTTCCAATGCCCTATTTATCCTCTCAACAACTCCATTTTGTTGAAGGATTTTAGGCGTAGAGAGGCTAAGGTTAATACTATTTTCATCACAAATTTTTCAAAATTTTTGTTTTCAAACTCTCTACCATGATCACTTCGGATACTTGTAATTTGAAAACTTTTTTTTTTTCCTTTTGAACTCTAAAGGCTTTATCCTTATGAGCTAGGAAAAGTACCAAAGTATATCTTGAGAAGTCATCAACAATAACAAATGCATATCTTTTGCCTTCAAGGCTTAGAATCCTTGTTGAACCAAATAAGTCCATGTGCAATAGTTATAAGGGCCTAGAAATTGAAATATCATTTTTAGAATGAAAAAAATTTCTAAGTTGTTTGTCTTGTTGACATGCATCATACACTTTGTCTTTTTCAAATTTAATTTGGGATAAGCCAATCACCAATTCCATTTTTTAAAGTTTAGAAATCAAGTTCATGTATGCATGTTCAAGTCTTCTATACCACAACCAACTATTATCACTCAAGGCAGCTAAGCACTTGGTATTAATTTTAGAAAGGTCATTTAAATTGAATATATAAATATTTTTATGCCTATAACCTTCAAAAATAATTTTGTTATTGATTGAATTTTCAATAACACACTTAGCATGATCAAAGACAACCTTATAGCCTTTGTCACAAAGTTGGCTTATGCTAATAAGGTTATGTTTCAAACCATCAACAAGCAAAATGTTTTCAATAGAAGGGGAAGGAATTTTACCGATACAATCGATTCCTATGATTTTCCCTTTGCTATTGTCTCCAAATGTTATAAATCCACCATATTTTGGTTTAAGGGATGCAAACTTTGATTGGTAACTTGTCATGTGCCTTGAGCAAGCGCTATTAAGATACCACATCATCTCCTTGAATGAGGACTTGAAACATACTTGCAAGAAGAATCAATTTTTGATTTTTGGTACCCAAATTTTTTTGGGTCCTTTAGAGTTAGTTTCTTGAGGATGTGTTCTCTTAGGAACCCAAACTTTCTTGACAGATAACTTAGAAGATTTTTGTGTGGATAATGTGTGATAATCTGTCCATGTTCATAGTAGTAAAAACAAGTAGCATTTGTATGATTAGAAGATATTTTGGCAAAGATATTGCTTGAAAACTCTCATTTCTTCTTTGGTTTGTTCCAAATCCTAACTTTATCAAAAACACATTTTTGTATGTCGAGAAGTTTGTCTAAGTAGTTCTTTTCAAGAGTGAATTTACAAACAGTTTTGGTAAGATTTTCAACCTTTTCAATCAAACCTTGTTTTCATCTTTCAAAACAGAAACTTGTTTTGATAAAGCAAGTTTTTCATTTTTCAAGGTTTTTATTTCATTTGAAGAGGAAAGAACCTACTTTTTTAGGATAGAGTTCTTAGTACCTATTTTTTTCAATTCATTGTGCAAATCTTCAAATGCACTTTATAATTCAACTAAAGAAAAAAGGTCAGGGGTTATCTCGTCATCTTCCTTAGTCATGAGGCATACATTTGCAACATCGTTTTCTTCTCTTGCATCTTCAGAGCTGCTGTCATCGCTTTTTTCCCATGCGGCTATCACAGCCTTTTTGAAGCCCTTTTTGAATTGCTTCTTGAGTTGAGGACATTCGGCTTTCACACATTTGGTCTTTTTGCATTCATAACAAATGATCTTATCTTTCTTGTGATCATGTTTGAATTTACTTGAACCGTCCTTGAATGATAGGCTCGCTTTTGTGTCCTTCCTTCTTGAAGAACCTTCTACCTCTTTGTTTCTTGTTTCTAAGAAATTGTTTGAACATCTCTGTGATGAGGGCCATATCTTCATTCTCATCACTTAAGGAATCTTCATCGAATTCTTCGTCATGAGTTGAAGACTTGAAGGCTATGCCCTTCTTCTTCTTGTTATCATCTTTATCATCCATCTTGATATTCATCTCATGAGTTATGAGAGATCCAAGAAGTTTCTCCAAGCTGAGAGTGTTGAGGTCTTTGGCTTCTTGGATAGTTATGACCTTAGCTTTCCAGTTCTTAGGCATGCACCTAAGAATTTTTCTCACGATTTCTATATTGGAATAAATCTTGCCAAGAGATTTTAATCCATTAATAATATCAGTAAAGCGAGTAAACATGTCAGAAATGGTTTCATCATGCTTCATTTTGAATAATTCATAGTTGT
>JAULJZ010205831.1:0-19134 GCA_032270985.1 Heliamphora pulchella
GTGGTAGTCACTATGTTCGGGCGTAGAGAGTGTTTGGAATCAAGTACCATGGTGGATTGGTCTTGTGTGATGTGTTTGTCGCTTGAATAGTATGTTTTGAGGATTCGCAGTGTGAGTTGGATCTTGTTCCCACGTTTCATGGATGTCTCATGGGTGATAGAGAAGTCAGTAGGACTTGCACGTGTGGGCAGTTTGTGTGGAGTCGTGTTTACTTCGTGTGACGACAGGTTTGGGATTTCAGTTGTTGGGGCATTTCTGTTGTTGTGCGGTATCGCTGGGTCTACAACAGGGATCGTTGATAGTTTTGGGACAGTGAATGGCTTGAGTTTCAATGTTTAATTTTGAGGATGAAATTTCTTAAAGGAGGGTAGATTGTAATAACCCGAACTCAAGATACGAAAAAAAGAAAAGATCATCTCAAAAGAAACGAAATCTCGAACCTAAGTTCGGTAAGAAGAACCGGCCCGACCCTTTAACCTTTCGAGCCCGTGACCCGAAAAAGAGGGGAAAACACACAAGCCTATATTAAAACCCGAATATTGAGGTTAAAAACTCAAGGTTATAAGCCCAAGTTGTTTAAGATAAGAGATAAGCTCGAAAAGTCAAGAAACGAACCTATGTGAAAAATATTTGAATTTTCTCCTAAAATTAAATAAATAAAATTATTTGATATATATATATATACTCAAGTGGCTAACCACCTAGGAAAGTGTGCCAAACTTGGTGGCCAAGTTTCATCAAACTCAAGTTAATTTTAAAAGTAACTAAAGTTAGTTAACCCATGGTTAAGGAAACTTCCTAGGAAGCTTCCTATATGACTTTTGGCTATAAAAAGAGACCCAACCCACCCTTTTTGTTCAATAATTTCGTGGTTATAGAGAGAGAGGGAGTGAATGCAAAAGAAAGGAAAAGAAAGAAGAAGGAAGAAGAAGAAAGAAGAAGAACCAAGAAATTTTGGTGGAAACCATGGATGCTAAAGCTAAGTCCTTGATCCAAGTCATCAAAGAGTGATCTATATAAGGTAAGAAAGACTCTAATACATCTGATTTTACACATATCAAACATCTCTTTCTTCATTTGAAAACACCAATTAAAGATCAAGAATCGAATATGAATCGACAAGGCATCATGGTCAGATTTTAGGACTGTCTTAGTGTGGCTGTTGTGTCTTCAAGTTTTCATAAGGTTTTCTAATGGATCCATGGCATAAAAAGGTTCTGGAATTGTCATATTTGAGTGTACAAAATATGGATGTAAAGGAAATGGACCAAACATTAACACACATGATGCTAGGAGACTAGATCAAAACATGGCCTGCAATTTGAGCCTTTCAACCTTTCTGCCCAGAGATTTGAAATATAATAACTCAATGTAGAAAATTGATCTAGGCATGATTTTTATGTTATCTTTTTGTGTTATCTTTCATCCAAAATTGGTTTGAACTCATTTGAGTAAGTAGAACTCGAGATATTGCAATTCTACCAAAGGGTGTCGGTTTCAGATCAGTCAACAGTGCAGACCGAAAAGCCCTAGTTTAAACGGAGATCCGAGTTTTGGTCAAAAATTAAAAGTATTAGATAACATGTATATTTATCTACCCACCTAAAATCAGAACAGAATATTGAGTTTTTATAGGTCAAAACCCCTTTGAGAGTCTCTGTTGAGTTTCAGCCTCCAAGAAACATTCTGTCACATATTTTTTCGTAGCCCAAAATCCCTATTTTTAGTGATCTATTTCAAAAGTGGTCTACATGAACATTGTAGATAACATATTAAAGAATTTTTTTCCCAAAAATCAGACCATAAATCCTCGGGATGATACCCCAAAACCGTTTTAAAGCCTCTGTCCAAAACTGGCTCTGCTGAGTTTTAGCAGCTAACAGAACCTACTTTTTAAAATGGCCAAAACGTCTAACTTGTTTCAAACAACTACCCTTAGCTCTAAACATCAAACTTGTAGGGGACATGTTGAACTAGAACATACTAAAATATGGGCTCATGTGGACTTATTTTGATAACCCAAAACCGAGAGCAACATAAGCATAATTTTGGGTAAAATCTGGAGAAAGTGCTGAACCGTTTTTACTTATGATGAAATGTTCACCCTTTTGCCTTAGGATTTGGTCTTGGTGTTAAACATGAGAGTTGTAGAAAATATTTTTATCTAAATGGTGTTTAAAAATCATAATCCGATTCCAAGTCTAAGTACCTCAAGATGCTGAGAGAACATCGCTTGTATGCAAAGTTCGAGAAGTGCGAGTTCTGGATATCAGAGGTGAGATTCCTTGGGCACGTGGTGTCAAAGAATGGGGTATCAGTAGACTTGTCAAAGACTAATGCTGTGATGGATTGGCAGCGGCCGAAGAACGTATTTGAGATCCGCAGTTTTCTGGGTTTAGCAGGTTATTATCGGCAGTTCGTCAAGGACTTTTCTAGGTTGGCAGCACCTATGACGCGTCTGACATGGAAGGGAGTTATATTCATCTGGAGTAAGCCCTGTGAGTTAGTTTTCCAAGAGCTGAAGAGGAGATTGATCAGTGCGCCAGTGCTGCTTATTCCTAAGCGAGGTTTGGGTTACACAGTGTACTGCGACGCTTCACATGAGGGTTTGGGTTGTGTTCTAATGTAGGAAGGCAAGGTTGTAGCTTATGGATCCCGACAATTGAAGACACACGAGAGGAACTATCCGACGCATGATCTGGAGTTGGCAGCCGTAGTCTTCGCCTTGAAGACATGGCGACATTATCTATATGGTGAGCATTTCGAGGTTTTCTCTTATCACAAGAGCTTAAAATACTTGTTTTCACAGAAAGACCTGAATTTTTGCCAGCGACGATGGATGGAGTTATTAGGAGACTACGACTTTGATTTCTAGTACCATCCGAGAAAGGCAAATGTCGTAGCTGATGCGTTCCGCAGGAGATCTCATGGTTCGTTAGCTTTTGTGGCTATACGGGAATGGGACATGCTCGAAGCGATTGGGGAGTTTGATCTGTGTCTCGGGGAGACAAGGGGAGGTGCGACTTTATATTCTGTAGCTTCACAGTCTGCATTAGTTGCACGCGTGTTAGAGGCTCAGCGGACCGATCAGGAGGCTCAGATGAATTGGGACCGCATTGCTAGTGGAAAGGACACAGCAGGATGGACAGTGGGTTCAGATCAGAGTTTGAGGTTGACAGGGCATCTGTTTCTGCTAGAGTCGTGCCGTGCCGAGGTGCTACATCAGTTTCATCACTCACGTTTTGCAGTGCATCCGGGAGGCACGAAGATGTATCATGATTTGCGCCGTCAGTTCTGGTGGGCGGGAATGAAGAGGGACGTGATCCGATTTGTGTCTCGGTGTCTTACTTGTCAGCAAGTAAAGGTGGAACATCAGCGACTGGCAGGATTGTTACAGCCGTTGCCTATATCTGAATAGAAGTGGGAGAATATCGCGATGGATTACGTATCAGGACTTCCACGCTCGCCAGCGGGACATGATGCTATTTGGGTTGTGGTTGATAGGTTGACGAAGTCTACGCACTTCCTCCCTATTCGAGTGAGAGATCTAGTGGACAGATTGAGCAGATTGTACATTCGAGAGATAGTCCGACTACATAGAGTACCTGTGACTATCATTTCTGATAGAGACCCACGCTTTACATCGCGCTTTTGGCAGAGTCTTTAGGAGGCTTTGGAGACTAGCTTGACTTTTAGCACAGCTTTTCACCCACAGACTGACGGTCAGTCTAGAGGACCATCCAGATTTTGGAGGACATGTTGAGAGCGTGCGTGCTTGACTTTTGGGGTTTTTGGGAGGATCATCTATCATTGACAGAGTTTGCGTATAATAATAGCTATCAGTCTAGTATTGGGATGGCACCGTATGAGGCTTTGTATGGTAGGCCATGTAGATCACCGGTATGTTGGACAAAGGTGGGTGAGACTATTGTTTTGGGACCCGACTTAGTACGGGAAACGACAGAGCAGATTATAGTGATTCGTTAGCGTCTGGTGACAGCTCAGAGCCGCCAAAAGAGTTATGCGGATCGGGGGAGGAGACCGTTAGAGTTTGTAATGGGAGATCACGTGCTTTTGAAGGTCTCACCATGCAGAGGGTTGATGAGATTTGGCCGTCGCGGGAAGCTATTACCACGTTTTATTGGACCCTTCGAGATCCTTAAAAGGATTGAGGTGGTAGCATACTGTCTAGCCTTGCCGCCTCAGTTACCATCTGTGCACAACGTCTTCCACGTTTCCATGCTTCGGAGATACGAGCCTGATCCTTCGCTTGTGTTAGATTGGGCTGAGCTGCGGGTTGATGAGGATAACACGCATGAGGAGCGACCAATGAAGATCCTAGATATGAAGAAGCAAGTGTTATGGGAGAGAACGATTGCTTATATCAAAGTTCAGTAGCTTCATCACGGGGTTGAAGAAGCGAGTTGGGAGCTTAAGTTTGGGATGCGTGCTGGATACCCAGACCTATTTACCTCGTGACCTTGTAGAGAATTTCGGGGGCGAATTTCTCTAAGGGGGGAGAGTTGTGAGACCCCGAACCTTGTTATTTTGGATTATTTATGTACGTGACGTGTTTATTTTAGTATATGAATAGCCGCGATGCATGGTTTATGTTTTGGAGTTGTAGAACGGCATGTATAGATGTGTTTTACGCTTTCTCGGACCTTGTTTAGGCTTGTTTCGTTGACCTTTGGACAAAAATACCGAGACCAAAACAATAAGCTGTAACACCTTGGGTTTGGTCGACTGGACTGGTATGTTCGATCGACTGAACTATTTTTCTTGAGTCCGGTCGACTGGATCGAAGGGTTCGGTCGACTGAACAGTGGCGGTGGTGCGCTTTTTGAGAGCCTTCAATCAACTGAAGTGGCCTCTTCAGTCGACTGAACTGCCTTTTTACCGAGCCTATATGTATTCCAGGGGCTAGAATGTTTGGAGAAAAGCATCTTTCTTCATTTCCTCTGCCATCTCTCTACATATTTGGATTGCTTGAGCCTAGTTTTCGACAATCAACTTGTGGATCCCTACTATTCACGCTGCTAGCTTCGTGTTTGACCGATTAGATTTCTGTTCTGACGTTGTTCAGATTTTGAGGCTTTGAGTTTCGACTCGCCGAGGTAGGATTCTAGACCCTACTACTGTATAAGGGTGTTTTATGTAATTATGTGTATTTTTACCGGGTAAAAAATGCATGAAATGTCATATTTGTGTTTAAACCTTGTTTTACAGGTAAAAAGTATATTTTTCGCTTTTCTTGGTTTAGTACAGCTTATGACATGTTGACAAATGGTTTTCAAAGGTTGTTTTGAAAACGGTGGTTTTTGTTTGAAAACGATGGTTTTGATTGAAATCTCAACATTTTATGTTTTGGAGATTTGAAGCTAACTCTTGGGGTTGAGGCTCAGTTTTGAAACGTTTTGTTAAAAACGGAAAAAAATATTTTGAAATGTTTTTGTTTGATCTCCATCTTGATGGATGGATCTAAATGCATGGATAATGTATTTTATGGAAATGTTTTCGTAGTTGAGCTACGGTACGATTTTTAAATGATTCGTAGATGTGCCGGGATGACGGGTATTAGCACGAGTTGCTCTCGGTGAAAGTCCAGAAACATGCGCAGAGTAGGTTCCTTTGTATCCTTCGAGGTAATTTTCGTAAAGAAGGTCGGTTTGGTGCTTTTGTCCCTCGGGTTGTCGGCCCGTAAAGTTAGCATTTACGTTGTGGTGCTCCGTATAGAACTTGTATTTATCTTACCGGTCCCATGATGTATGGAGATTAGATAGTGGACATGGATCTATAATTTCTATCTCTATCCCTTTGGGGCAGAGTCGGTACATAGGATTCATTTGCTTGATCCTCGATTGCGTGTTCCGAGTGGATCTGTTTTACTCCTCCTCGGTGGTGTAGCCCGAGTGGAGCATACTGTTTTATTTTCCTCGGCTGTGTGTGTTCTGGGTGAAAAATATTTTATCTTTTCTCGGTATGTGATCCGAGTGGGAAAATGACATTTTGGTTACTGTTTTCCTTCAACTATAAAACGTTGTTTTGCATTGTATAAATGCTTGGTTGTGGAGGGAAAACTTTGTTTGAGGTTTGTGAAAAACTTGGAATTTTATGACGTAAAACCTTTTTAGTTTGTGGTTTAGTTTGCTCCCACTATATGATTGCATATCTTGCCTACTTTACAGTTTTATAGTCTGTTTCTATTGGGTTTCGGCTCACGGGTGAGATTTTCTGCAAAACCATTTTTAGGTGATGATATGGAGTTTGATCTTGTGGTGCCGTGATGACGGATGGCAGAAGACTTTAGTAGTTTTTCTTTTTGGTATGCCTGATTCTGAAGGCAGGTTTTGTATGCCATAAGGCAATATACTTGTGCATGTTTTACAGAATGTTTACTGTTTATGAGGGATGCATATTGGGTTTTCATTGGATTTCAATAGGTGGATTTGAATGTATGAAAACCTATTTTCATAAAACTGGTGTTTGGTGGATTTTCACGTGACCCTGGGTTCTGGGGCTTGACAACTTGGTATCGAGCTCTGGGTTCGAATACCTAAGAGCCATGGGAAGAGGATTTATCACCTGGTGAGGTTGATTGTATATGCTTGCTTGCATGTGTTTAAACGTTGGTTTATAACATGTTAATAGCTTTCTGAGCATGATCGTTGTGTATACGTGTGTATAGAGGTTGAATCTCATGATAAACTAATCTTGCCTTCGGGCGTTTGGTTAAACATATTTGGAAGCCAAGTTAGAAGCGCGTTTGGCCAACGTGTATTCTAGCAAGGAATCTGAATACGATATCCAAATTGACGCGTCTATCTTGTTAGTTCTCCTCGGTATGTGAGATGTGTTTGCATAATCTTACGTGGTTACGTGATCGCATGATTATGTGTTTATGTTATGTAGTAACATGCTAGAGGAAAGTATATCCTATTATTTCGCTTTATATAGAACTATGTCCACGCGGGGAGTGCGGGGACGTGGTCGTGGCCGAGGTCGTGCTTATGTTCAGGTTCTAAAGGAGGGAGACGTTCATGCCCCACAGGAATAAGTGGGCGGTGCTGACGTTATGCAGGAGATGCTTGTCACTATGAGAGCGATGGCTGAGGCATCCAGGGCTTAAGTGAGGGTTCCTGAGCCAAGAGCCTCTGTGGCTATGAGGGAATTCTGGCGGTTGATTCCTCCGACCTTTTCTGGAGAGCCGGACCCCAAGGTTGCTACTGAGTCGTTGGAAGTAACCATAGCTATCTTTGATACTCTGGATATCGAGGAGGATACTATGCGTATGAGATTGGCAGCGTTCCAACTGTGGGAAGACGCTAGAGAGTGGTGGAAGTTTGCTAAGACCACGGTGGATGATACGTGGGTCGCTTTCACAAGAGTCTTCTTGGAGAAGTATTTCTCGAGATCTTTGACAGATACTTACCAAGAGGAGTTCCTCTCCCTTGTTCAGGGGAATCTGTCTATGGTCCAGTATGAGTCCAAGTTCGCGAATCTGTCATGATTTGCACCAGAGATGGTATCGACAGAGGAGCTGCGTACTCGGAGGTTTGAGAGGGGACTTGGACCTGCTATCAAGGATAGGGTTGCAGCTTTAGATGTGGAGGTGTATATCAAGCTGGTGGAGGCTGCTATCCGGGTCGAGAATTCACTGGCAGATAGCCGCAGAGCAAGAGAGAGCGGGAGTCAGCAGGGCAGTGGAGATGCACAGTTCCAGAGGTGCGGGAAAAAGCGCCAGAGGTCGTTTGGACCTAGTTCTCATTATGTTGGTTCGTATCAGCCGTAGTCGTCTACACCTGCACCTTCAGTGGCCTCGACAGGAAGGCTAGAGTAAAGAGAGCAGATTTGTTACCGATGTGGACAGCCGGGGCATCGTTCCGTTGAGTGCCCACAGAAGGGCCAGGTACAGAGTTCTGCGTCTGTCCAGTCACAGGTGAGGGACCCACCTAAATGCTTTGGGTGTGGTCAGTCTGGGTATATTCGCAGGCACTGTCCCCGGGAAGGGAATGGTTAGAGTGCGATAGGAGTGCCAGTTGCTCTATCGGCACAGAGACGGCAGATACCTCAGCAATCTAGGGCCCAGACGTCTAGGTTTGCAGAAGGAGGCACTTCAGCACAGTCTGTGAGGCAGCCGACAAATCAGGGTCATGGTGGACAGACCAGACCACCGCAGGCCAGGGCTTATGTTCTTGCTGATCGCAGTGCTTCCAAAGCTCCAGCTGCGTCTGATGCAACAATTACTCCAGCCATGATTAAAGGTACTCTTCTAGTCTTTAGATCATGGGCTAGTGTTCTTATAGACACAGGAGCATCACATTCGTTTATATCATCTGCTTTTGTATCTGTATTGGGGTTCAAAATGGACTGGTTGGGTAGTACCTTGTGTGTGGAGACCCCAATTAGTGGGAGTGTGACGCTGAGCCTTATTTGTAGATCCTGCGTGCTGGAGGTCGTTGGTCGTTGTTTAGAGTTTGATTTTATCATTCTAGACATGACCACGTTTGATGTCATCCTAGGGATGGACTGGATGACTACCTACCGTGCTTATATAGATTGTGAGCGACGGAGAGTGTCGATCTGTACACTAGAGGGTGGCTGCTTCTACTTTGTGGGTGATCGGGATGAGAGCTTGGTGTCTGTGCCAGTTGCCATGCGAGTTCGAGGGAACTTGGGTTTCCTCTTTTCTGCTCTCAGATTGGATGTGCCGGTTAGGGTTCGAGGGGAGTTACCCCCTGTAGTGTGTGACTATTCAGACGTCTTTCCTGACAATCTGTTGAGTTGCCACCGAGCCGTGAGGTGGAGTTCTCCATTGATCTTGTTCCAGGAGCTGCTCCTATCTCTATGCCATCTTATCGCTTTGCGCCTGCTGAGTTACGAGAACTCAAGGCGCAGTTACAGAAGTTGCTAGGCAAAGGGTTTGTACGGCCGATTACGTCACCGTGGGGAGCACCAGCATTGTTCGCGAAGAAGAAGGATGGGTCGTTGAGACTGTGTATAGACTACAGGAAGCTGAACCAGGTGACAGTGAAGAACAAATATCCTATGCCTAGGATTGATGACCTATTTAATCAGCTGAGGGGATCGCGCTACTTTTTGAAGATTGACTTGAGGTCAGGGTATCACCAGCTGAGGATTAGGGACGAGGACATAGCGAAGACCACCTTTCGAACGCGTTATGGTCACTACGAGTTTCTGGTCATGCCGTTCGGTTTGACGAACGTCCCTGTGACGTTTATGGGTTTGATGAACCAAATATTCCATCTTTATTTGGATAGTTTTGTGGTCGTGTTCATGGATGACATACTAATCTATTCACCCAAGAGGGAGATGCATGAAGTGCATCTGCGTGTTGTTTTGTAGCTTCTGAGAGAACATCGCTTGTATGCGAAGTTCGATAAGTGCATGTTCTGGATGTCAGAGGTGAGATTCCTTGGGCACGTGGTGTCAAAGAATGGGGTATCAGTAGACTTGTCAAAGACTGATGTTGTGATGGATTGGCAGTGGCCGAAGAACGTCTTTGAGATCTGTAATTTTTTGGGTTTGGCAGGTTATTATCGGCGATTCGTCAAGGACTTTTCCAGGTTGGCAGCACCTATGACGCGTCTGACAAGGAAGAGAGTTATATTCGTCTGGAGTGAGTCCTGTGAGTCAGCTTTCCAAGAGCTGAAGAGGAGATTGACCAATGCACAAGTGCTGATTATTCCTAAGCGAGATTTGGGTTACACAGTGTACTGCGACGCTTCACATGAGGGTTTGGGTTGCGTTCTGATGCAGGAAGGCAAGGTTGTAGCTTAAGGATCCCGACAATTGAAGACACACGAGAGGAACTATCCAACGCATGATCTGGAGTTGACAACCGTAGTCTTTGCCTTGAAGACATGGCGACATTATCAATATGGTGGGCATTTCGAGATTTTCTCTTATCATAAGAGCTTAAAATACTTGTTTTCACAGAAAGACCTGAATTTTTGCCAGCGACGATGGATGGAGTTATTGGGAGACTACGACATTGATTTGCAGTACCATCCAGGAAAGGCAAATGTCGTAGCTAACACGCTCAGCAGGAGATCTCATGGTTCGTTAGTTTCTGTGGCTACACGGGAATGGGACATGCTCGAAGCAGTTGGGGAGTTTGATCTGTGTCTCAAGGAGATAGGGCAGGTACGACTTTATATTCTGTAGCTTCAAAGCCTGCATTAGTTGCACGCGTGTTAGAGGCTCAGCAGACTGATCAGGAGGCTCAGATGATTCGGGACCGCATTGCTAGAGGAAAGGACACAGCAGGATGGACGGTGGGTTCAGATCAGAGTTTGAGGTTGACAGGGCGTCTGTTTGTGCCAGAGTCATGCCGTGCCGAGTTGCTACATGAGTTTCATCACTCACGTCTTGCAGTGCATCCGGGAGGCAGGAAGATATATCATGATTTGTGCCGTCAGTTCTGGTGGGCAGGAATGAAGAGGGACGGGATTCAATTTGTGTCTTGGTGCCTTACTTTTCAGCAAGTAAAGGTGGAACATCAGCGACTTGTAGGATTGTTACAGTCGTTCCTATATCTGAGTGGAAGTGGGAGAATATCACGATGGATTTCGTATCAGGCCTTCCACGCTCGCCGATAAAATATGATGCTATTTGGGTTGTGGTTGATAGGTTGACGAAGTCTGCGCACTTCCTCCATTTTCGAGTGAGAGATTCAATGGACAGATTGAGCAAATTGTACATTCAGGAGATAGTCTGACTACATGGAGTACCTGTGACTATCGTTTCTAATCGAGACCTGCGCTTTACTTCGCGCTTTTGGCAGAGTCTTCAGGAGGCTTTGGGGACTAGCTTGACTTTCAGCACGGCTTTTCACCCACGGATTGACGGTTAGTCTGAGAGGACCATCCAGATTTTGGAGGACAAGTTGAGAGAGTGCGTGCTTGACTTTCGGGGTTCTAAGGAGGATCATCTATCATTGGCAGAGTTTGCATACAACAACAGCTATCAGTCCAGTATTGGGATGGCACCGTATGAGGCTCTGTATGGTAGGCCATGTAGATCACCGGTATGTTGAACAGAGGTGGGTGAGACTACTGTTTTGGGATCCGACTTAGTACGGGAAACAACAGAGCAGATTGTAGTGATTCTTCAGCGTCTGGCGACAGCTTAGAGCTGCCAAAAGAGTTATGCGGATTGGAGGAGGAGGTCGTTAGAGTTTGCAGTGGGAGATCACATGTTTTTGAAGGTCTCGCCACGCAGAGGGTTGATGAGATTTGGCCGTCGCGAGAAGCTATCACCACGTTTTGTTGGACCCTTCGAGATCCTGAAAAGGATTGGGGTGGAAGCATACCGTCTAGCCTTGCCGCTTCAGTTAGCATCTGTGCACAACATCTCCTACGTTTCCATGCTTCGGAGACACGAGCCTGATCCTTCGCATGTGTTAGATGGGGCTGAGCAGCGGGTTGATGAGGATATCACGTATGAGGAGCATCCAGTGAAGATCCTAGATACGAAGGTGCAAGTGTTACGGGAGAGAACGATTGCTTATATCAAAGTTCAGTGGCTTTATCACGGGATTGAGGAAGTAACTTGGGAGCTTGAGTCTGGGATGCGTGCTAGATACCCTGACTTGTTTATCTCGTGACCTTATAGGGAATTTCGGGGGGAAAATTCCTTAAGAGGGGAGAGTTGTGAGACCCTGAACTGTATAGATGTGTTTTACGCTTTCTCGGACGTTGTTTAGGCTTATTTGGTTGACCTTTGGACAGAAATACCGAGACCAAAACAGTAAGCCGTGACACCTTGGGTTCGGTCGACTGGACTGGTATGTTTGGTCAACTGAACTATTTTTCTTGAGTTCGGTCGACTGAACAGTGGCGGTGGTGCGCCTTTCGAGAGCCTTCAGTCGACTGAAGTGGCCTCTTCAGTTGACTGAACTGCCTTTTTGCCGAGCCTATATGTATTTCAGGGGCTGGAATATTTGGAGAAAAGCTTCTTTCATCATTTCCTCTGCCTTCTCTCTACATATTTGGGTTGCTTAACCCTAGTTTTCGACGATCAGCTTGTGGATCCCTACTATTCACGCTGCTAGCTTCGTGTTCGACCGATCAGATTCCTGTTCCGACGTGGTTCGAATTTTGAGGCTTTGAGTTTCGACTCGCCGAGGTTGGATTCTAGACCCTCCTGCTGTATAAGGGTGTTTTATGTAATTATTATGTGTATTTTTACCGGGTAAAAAATGCATGAAATGTCATATTTGTATTTAAACCTTACTTTACGGGTAAAAAGCATATTTTTCGCTTTTCTTGGTTTAGTACAGCTTATGACATGTGGATGGATAGTTTTCAAAGGTTGTTTTGAAAAAGGTGATTTTTGTTAGAAAACGATGGTTTTGATTAAAATCTCAACATTTTATGTTTTGGAGGTTTGGAACTAACCCTTGGGGTTGAGGCTCAGTTTTGATACGTTTTGTTAAAAACGAAAAAAAACATTTTGAAATGTTTTTGTTTGATCTCCATCTTGATGGATGGATCTAAATGCATGTATAATGTATTTTGTGGAAATATTTTCGTAGTTGAGCTACGGTACGATTTTTAAATGATTCGTAGATGTGCTGGGATGACGGGTATTTGGCACGAGTTGCCTTCAATGAAAATCCGAAAACGTGCGCAGAGTAGGTACCTTTATATCCTTCAGGGTAATTCCCGTAAAGAAGGTCGGTTGGGTGCTTTTGTCCCTCGGGTTGTCGGGCCCGTAAAGTCAGCATTTACGTCGTGGTGCTCCGTATAGAACTTATATTTATCTAACCGGTCCCATGATGTATGGGGATTAGATAATAGACAGGGATCTATAGTTGCTACCTCTGTCCCTTTATGGCGGAGTCGGTACATAGGATTCATTTGCTTGATCCTCGGCTGCGTGTTCGAGTGGATCTGTATTACTCTTTCTCCTCGGTGGTGTAGCCCGAGTGGAGCATACTGTTTTATTTTCCTCGGCTGTGCGAGTTTCGAGTGGAAAATATTTTATCTTTTCTCGGTGTGTGATCCGAGTGGGAAAATGACATTTTGGTTATTGTTTTCATTCAACTGTAAAATGTTGTTTTGCATTGTATAAATGCTTGGTTGTGGAGGGAAAACTGTGTTAGAGGTTTGTGGGAAACTTGGAGTTTTATGACGTAAAACCTTTTTGGTTTGTAGTTGAGTTTGCTCCCACTATATGATTGCATATCTTGCCTGCTTTACAGTTTTATAGCCTGTTTCTATTGGGTTTCGGCTCACGGGTGGAATTTTCTGTAAAACAATTTTCAGGTGATGATATGGAGTTTGATCTTGAGTAGATCTTGTGGTGCCGTGATGATGGATGGCAGAAGACTTTAGTAGTTTTCTTTTTTGGTATGCCTGATTCTGATGGCAGGTTTTGTACGCCATAAGGCGATATACTTATGCACGTTTTACAGAATGTTTACTGTTTATGAAATATGCATATTGGGTTTTCATTGGATTTCAACAGGTGGATTTGAATGCATGAAAACCTATTTTCATAAAACTGGTATTTGGTAAATTTTCACGTGACCTTGGGTTCTAGGGCGTGATACAATATCTGCTCATATATATATATATATACAGAATTTCACCGATTGACCAATATCCGCCCTAACTAATATATCTTTACGGACTTTCACTGATGGACCAATATATGCCCCAATATATTCATCGATAAAACCAGAGCATTAAAAGCACCATGACCACATAAGATCACATACGACTGCATAAGACTACCTATCTGTCCTATAACATGCATGAATAAAACTAACTAGAGTTTTATAAGCACCAAACCACGTATAACCACTACGTTCCACATAACGACGCTACATAACCCGTCACGACATCACATGCCACACCCTCGACACAACCAACAACATACAGAACAAGACCTACCCAAAGGCCAACTCCAAACCTATGACAAAACAATTTTCACCAAAACCCCATCTTTTCCTAAACCACGACAACCCCGAGGACGACAACGAAACGAGCCACCACAGCCCCACCACGACCAATCAAAACCAGAAATGACGCCCACCCCTCTTCATGAGTTCAGACGACAGAACCCCATAATTCATTCGCCTAAAAGGCACTAGAGGAGAGCCAGTCGAATGAACCCCATAAATTCAACCGACCAAAAAGCCACAACAAAACCACCAAAACAACAAAACGCCCAACACAGGACATCAGTCGACTGGACGCCCACACAGTCGACCAAAACAAGCTATTGAAATTTCAGAGAAATTCCCCCAAAACACTGGTCAGCCAACTAGATCCTCAGTCCAGTTGACTGAACCACCCGAACAACGATCCAATCGACTGAACCACCCAGTTCAGTCAACTGACCCCAGGCAAAAACCGTTTTAAGCTACAAGTCAGCCATCTTAATCCCAAATTGAAGCCTCTAAACTCCCTTTTCAACACACTTGGACATACCCTAACCCAAGACTACCACAAAACTTCAAAAGAAACTCTCGAAACCCATTTCCATCTAATCGAAAATAACGCACAACGCCTTTTAAACTAAAACCCAGTTTATCGAACAAAAAATAATTTCATGCACTTTGAAATGATAAAAACACGCATGCTTACATGTAGCACCTTTATATGACATGAAAGTCTAAAATCCTTCCTCGTTGAGTTAAAAACTTGATGTCTCAATTCACGTGCAAAATTGAACTTTGTCAAAATAAAATTTCATCCAGATGAATGCATAGCCCACCACGAGGAGACTAAGGATCTGCTATTGGATCGTTGAAAACTGAGCCCCGGGCCCCCGAGAAGTTAGAGAGAAGGTAGAGAGAAAAAAAAAACTTAGTTGAGAAGTTTTAAAAATATCTTTTGAAAATATATAACGCAAGATATTTATAGGCCACGAAAATATATATATATATTTTTAAAATTCGTACCTCAACGCCCAACAGTCGCGGGAACCAACCCCGCATGCATCTCCAAACCCGAACAAGTATATAAACACATATGAACATGTTGTAACGAAAACGGTAAACACGCGTCGAAAAACACCGAAAAAAGAAAATGGGTCAGAATCTCACATTTATAATGTATTATTAATTTATTAGTTTATTTAAGTTTATTAGTTTTGATAATTTATAATTTATTATTAGTTATTAACTTATTAGTTTATTCTATAAGTTTATACTTTATTTGTTTATTAGTTTTTAAATTTATAGCTTATAATTTTATTATTACTTTATAAGTTTATAGTTTATAACTTTATATTATTAATTTATTATAAGTTTAATAGTTTACTTACTATAAGTTTATTATTAATTTATAAGCTTATAGTTTATATTATTATAAGTTTATAAATTTATAATGTATTATTATTAATTTACTAGTAAATTATTTATTATAAGTTTATAACTTATTAGTTTATTATATAAGTTTATACTTTATTTGTTTATTTGTTTACTATAAATTTATTATTAATTTATAAGTTTGTAGTTTATATTATTATAAATTTATTAATTTATTATAACTTATAAGTTTAACAATTAAATGCAATAAGTTTGAACAATTGAAATAATAAAATATAATATAAATTTTATTAATCAAAAATTAAATTTTAACAACTATATTATATTTTACACATTATTGTACAATTTTAAAAAATAGAGAAATTGCATCACTATAGGTCAAGTACATCCAAACTAGGTTGACACATACAAGCCTAATAATTATTTGTATTATTCTCTACTTATAATACATTACAAATGAAATGTAAAATTACAAATGTAAAGAAATAATATTTACATATCCAAAAAAAAAATTAGTCTGTCCCTGATAATTCTTTAGCTGTTCACAGGTTATAGTTTCCAAATCTGCTTCTAATCTTTTCTTCTCATTCATTTCTTAACACTTTTTTGCTTCGTAGATTGTATCGCGTGTGATCATCAAATTTGCTCCATGTCCGAATATAGTCTAGATTTGTAGTCGTTCATCACCCGTCCACCTGCACTAAAACTTATCTTCGATTTAACTGTAAAGACAGAAACTGCAAGTATATCACGAGTTATCGCGGACAATACTGGTCACGACACCTCGTGTTGTTTCTAATACTCTAAAATATTAAAATTATCTTCATCTAAATTTTTTACAGTATCAAAATAGCGTTGGAATTCTATTACATAATTCTTATGAATCTCAAAAAGTCTCTTAATTTTTACTATATACCAATCATTGTTACGACTTCGAGATGAAATCCCAATCACGGGTTGTGTTAATTGATATATTATATTAGTTTTATATTTATCATATAAAATTTTAAGTATTTCATTTATTGGTTCAAGTTGGTTTGCATTACATAAATATTTTTTAAAAAATATTATAAATTAATATTTTTACTCCTAGAATCTACTATTGAAGCTATTCCAAAAATATATATTATTTTATTATAACATTTATCAAATTTATCTTTTATACTAAATATCATCTGATAATAATTTACATTGATTAAAAATTCGTCAAATATTGTAATTATTTTTTTTAATTGCAGTAAGACTAATGGTGGAGTAAAATAAGTTATCATATTCATTTCAAAAATAAATCAATTAATTTTTTTTATTTTATTGCTAGTTATAACATATTATATGTCGAGTTCCACCTAATTTCTACATCATGTTGTAGTTTTTTAAATTTTATATTTTTTGTTGACATATTTTTCTATACATAAGCTCCAGATAAAGATTTTGACGTCGAACGATCAAGAATAAACCCGTGCAACTAAAGTTAATTTAGAATAATACCACTTGTAGATCTAATCTTCAACTACGACTTGATTCCAAGTTGAAGCTCCAGTCAGATCTTCTACTGTATTTCCTTATGCGATCCTCGAACGTAGTGTGGTCTACGATCCTCCAAGAACTTGTACCGGCAGAACCCCGATATCTTTTGTCTTGAAAGACAAAATATGATATCTCTGATATATGATCTATGAACTATCAATATCAAACTGGTTCAGTCTACCCACGTATATATAGAACTACAACAGGGACCTGTGGAGTAATTATGAGTTAGACTTCTAATGGGACACAGACACCTGCAAGAGGTTTCTGCAATTATAGAAAGACATGCAACGGTTTCTACAATTTCTATAAAATACTGAATTACAGTTCACACCACTATAAAACTATAATTGCACTCTGACCCATAATCTCAAGACCTTCTTGCATTGAGCTTCTATTGTTAAATACTTACCATTTCTACCCACGTTAAGATTCTCTATACCTGTCAATTAAATTTAATTACTGACAATTTAATTTAATCGGTATCTTGATATTCCTTAAGCCTTTTCTCTTAACTTATTTGACCGCCAGATAATTAAATCCACCTGCAAGGTTTGACCCGGTCAAAACTTATAAGCATCCTTAAAGGGGTATTGTCGATCCCAATTTTTTGAGACGTAGATTCCGTCAATAATTAATATTTGCCATATAAATAATATCGCTATCCAACTCACCGGGAGTATAGACCCATATAAGATCGCACTCTCTAATGAATCAAAACAACGAATATTAAATATATACAAATCAATAATTATTTCAAGATTAAGAGGATAAGCACTATTAATAATAACCTTGAAGTGTGAATTAATTTATATAGTCAGTACAAAATTAATTACCCCAAATGTCCCGTTCAATACACACAAAGTGTACTAGCACAGAGAATCGGAACAATAGACGATGCTATTATTTATTCCCCGTAACCAAGACAGGCTACTAAAACTCTGTGCTACGGTCGTACCGATAGTATGTCCATTTCTATCTAAACTGTGAACATAAAACTTATATTCTGCAAGAACCTAAAATCTAATCTTCTGTGTGCAAACCGTACTCTCTACACACCATATTAAATACTATACAGTATATTGGACATTCATGCATATCAAATAAATGATACACATATATTGCTCATAAAGATTCTCATAAAATAGAAAATTAATTTTATTAAAAAATAAAATTAAATACTAAAAATATGATTTTTAGTATACCAACCCTAACAAGAACATCTCCAATAACCTACACAAATCTAATCATGTCTCCCGTACAATCGCACATCACTACATAACAGAACATCTCGCTATCAAACCACTGATACTAAGGCTACAGATCAACCTCAAATCAAACATGATCGCCGTCATCCGACAAAGCAAACATGATAACCGTCATCTGACGCCAACCCCAAACTCATATCACATACCTCAGTCCCTTAAGTCCACAATAGTAGGATACTCGAACCCAAAACTCATCTGCCAAGTAACCAACCAAGACTTGCGTATTACACTTACAATTTTCTCATATACATAACTCATCACGGCCCTTCTGTTCCAAACCAAACAATCACGTCGGTCCGAATGGGCACGCTAACCAAGGCTTCTCAAACATTGAATCCTTTCTGACTCATACCTTACCATACTTTCGAGACCAACACCTGAACAAACGGTTATGCCAAAACACAACTCTTACCACAGTGGACGACCACTCCTCGACTTTAAGAACTCTGAGTAGTTCAAGCCCCACACAGAACATAAATCCAGACTCACACAAGTCTATCATAAACCCACCATGTGAATATCACAGCTACACGATTCTGACAAAATTCCCTATGCCAAGAGCTAGAAGTACAACTATGCGCACACAACCCAGAACAAGCCGTACACAACGGTTAACGATTCTCTGCTGATTACTGTTGAAAAGAACTCTACGTCTCAACACTAGCTCCCTTGTCAACAAGGACAAGCGCAAACATTCCTGGTCTACTAACCCGACCTCACGGGGAACACAACCTAAATGGTTCAACCATCATACATAACAAGCCATATGCTGACTAGGTCACCACGACCTATCATGTTTACCACACTTATACGTACTCCTTTATCATATTTACCCCATCATGCAATTCTTTACGGTCCCCAACCGTGGGAGCAATCGGATCCCAAGTCACACACACAAACGCTCCACACCCAAGAAAGCACAATGCATAACTGTTAGGAATGTATACTGAAAAGCCTTGCTTTTAGATTTTTTATTCTTGATCCCTGGCATATTAATGAGAAATATTTGAGATGTTTTTGCATTCGTGGTTTCAT
>JAULJZ010205841.1:0-19133 GCA_032270985.1 Heliamphora pulchella
AATTCGTCTTGCATAGCCATTACCCAAGATTCATCTTCTAAAACTTCATTTATATTTTTAGGTTCTTCTTGTGAAAGAAATGCAATATGATTATAAATATTTTTTAATGAAGAACGAGTTCTTACACCTCGTGAAGGTTCACCTATGAGTTGATCCATAAGATGATCCTTCACTGTTTTTCATTCTTTTGGTAGATCAATATGTTCATCATCAACTTTGTTGTTTTTTACCTTCGTCCTCCTTGATTTTCGTTTCTTCCATTCTTTTATTAATGTCGAAATCATTATCAACTGGAATCTTAGAAATAAAATGGTTTTTGTCATCAAAAATAATATGAATGGACTCTACTAATGTCATAGTTATTTTATTATACACATTATAAGCTTTACTATTAGTGGCATAACCAAGAAAAATTCCTTCATCGAATTTTGAATCAAATTTTTCCAATTCATCTTTATCATTTAAAATAAAACATTTATATCCAAAAACATGAAAGTAAGAAATGTTGGGCTTTCTACCATTTCATAGCTCATAAGGAGTTTTACTTAAATGACATCTTATGAAAATTTGGTTCATTACATAGCAAGTAGTATTAACTGCCTCAGCCCAAAAATACTTAAGAATTTTGTATTCATTTAACATAGAACGTGCCATTTCTTGTAAAGATCTATTTTTTCTCTCGACAATCCCATTTTGTTGAAAAGTTCGAGGTGCAGAAAAATTTCATTTTGTTCACAAATATTTTTAATGTCATTATTTTTGAATTCTCATCCTCTATCACTACGAATGTGTAGAATAGTATAGCCATTTTCATTTTGAATTTTCTTACAAAGTTTGGCCAACACATGACATACTTTATCTTTTATTGCAAGAAATAAAACCCATGTATATCGTAAAAAACTATCGACAATAACAAAATAATATGCTTTTCCTCCAAGACTTTGGGGTTTCATAGGACCAAATAAATCAAGATGAAGTAATTGTAAAGACCTATTTATAGAAATTTTTTATTTGGCTTGCTTACCAAATTGGCAAGCATCACAAATTTTGTCTTTGATAAATTTAGTCTTCGGCAAACCTTTGACCAAT
Source organism: Heliamphora pulchella (assembly GCA_032270985.1). NCBI lineage: Eukaryota > Viridiplantae > Streptophyta > Magnoliopsida > Ericales > Sarraceniaceae > Heliamphora > Heliamphora pulchella. The sequence goes on from JAULJZ010205841.1 coordinate 1,090, forward strand.
TCTTTCTTGACAAGTTTGGATAGGATATCCATGCTAGCATGACCTAGCCTCCTATGCCATAACCAACTAGTTTTATTTATAGCAGAAAAATATGTAACATTTTGAGAATGCAAATTTTCAAAATCGATAGTGTAAACATTTTCAAATCTCTTTGCAACAAATAAAACTTGATCATTTTCTTTGTTTTCAACAATACACGTACCATGCAAAAATTTTACACTTTAACCTTTATCACACAATTGACTAATACTAAGGAGGTTATGTTTGATACCATCGACAAGGAGTACATTATCAATAGATAGGGAAGAATTCTTACCGACCTTTTCTATACCAATGATTTTACCTCTTGCGTTGTCTCCAAATGTCACATGTCCTCCATCCTTAGGCGTTAGGGTTAGAAATTTAGACTTGTCGCCTGTCATATGCCTTGAGCATCTACTATCCAAGTACCATCTTTCTTTTGAGGATGATGAGGATCTCAAGCACACCTACAAAACAGATTAAGTGATTTTTTTTGGTACCCAAATCATTTTAGGTCCTATAGGATTAGTGCTTTTCACTCTCCAAATCATTTTAGATATACCATTGTTTCTTTTTAGTGGACAATCAAATTTAATGTGCCCTTTGTTCTTGCATTGAAAACAAGTTACATTTTCATAGATATTCTTGGAATATGAGTTTGAAAGGTTCTTTGATTCTTTTACAAAATAATTTTTGGATTTGAGTTTAACTTCCCCATTATAACCTATTACTTCTTTATTTAGAGATCTTCTTTGTGCTCCTAAAAGTTTTTCAAAATTTTCTTTACCATTTGTAAATTTATAAATGATTTTTGAGTGATCTTCAACTTTTCTTTTTAGTTCATAGGAAACATAATTTCCAATATTTTTGCCTTTCAAGTTTATGAGATCTTTTCTTAACCTATCATTTTCTTTTGTTAAGTTTGAAATCTCATTTTCAGAACTTTTTGTTAATCTATCAAATTTGACTCTTAAGATGAGATTTTCTTTTTTCAATGTTTCAACTTTTGAATCATGCTCCTTAGAAATAATTTCTTTTTTAATTTTTGAATTTTTATTTAAAGCCTTTAATTCCTCAATTTCTTTAGAAAACATTTTATTTGCATTTTTCAATTTTACATTCTTCTTTTCCAATTTCAAAAGACTCTTATGTAAGTTGAATATTTCATTTTTAAGTTCATCGTATGACGGCATAGAATAAGAAGAGCTAGAATTATTACATGAATTTGAATGGGAGTTTACCTCTTCATCTATACTTTTCATCAAGCAGAAGTTGGTCATTTCTTCATCGCTTGAGCTAGAGCTTGACTCGTTGGAATCAGTGTCATCCCACGCCGTTGCTTTCATGGCCCTTTTTTTTCTTCTTTGACTCCTTCTTGAGTAAGGGACATTCGGGCCTAATGTGCCCAGTTTTGTTGCAGTTGTAGCAAGTAGGTGGTTCTTTCTTGAGGTCTCGTTTTCTTGAGTCTCCTTTGTCAAATTTTGTATCTTGGAATCTCCTTGAGAATTTTTTGTCTCTTTTGAGGAACTTCCTTAATCTTCTTGTGATGAGGGCCATGCCATCATCGTTGATATCCTCATCTTCATCACTTGAGCTTTCTTTTGATGCTTTGAGGGCAATGAACTTTTTGGCCTTGCTTGTTCGTTGATTCTTTCGTTTATCTTGAGCACGTGGGTCAACAATGAGCCAATATGTTCATCCAAGGTCATCACCCTTAGATTTCTTTCCTCGGAGATGGTTGTGGCCTTAACTTCCCAAATGAGTGGCAAGGCTTTGAGTACTTTCCTTAACAACTCATAAGACTGGTAAGTTTTTCCAAGTGCATTAAGAGAATTTATAATATGAGTAAAGCGAGTGTACATGCTAGATATTGTTTCATCTTCATGCATCTTAAAGTTTTCATATTAACTAATTAATCTATCTATCCTAGAATCCTTAACATCTTGTGTGCCTTCATAAGTGACTTCTAATTTTTTTCATGTTTTTTTTTGTACTTTTACATGTCATTATTCTATTATATTCATTAGCATCTAAGGTACAATATAATACATTCATAGCACTAGAGTTTATTTGTAGTTGTTTTATATCATTTTCATTCATTTTTTCTTCTAACTTAGGAACCTCTTTACCTTCTACAGTCTTAGTTGAAGTGAAGTTACCTTGCATGATTATCCTCCATGCTCTCCAATCCTTAATTTGAATGAATATTCTCATTCTTTGCTTCCAAAAGGTGTAGTTGACACCACTAAAGATTGGAGATCGTGTGGAATACTGTCCTTCTCCAAAATGGGATACACCAATACCTGCCATTTGATCTTTTACATAAAAACTTGTTAAGAATAATGTGTTAGACTTTGATACCAATTGATATAACGTGTGCAATCCCAAGAGGAGAGTGAATTGGGTATGTAAAAATTTTTAGATAAAATAATTGAATACAAGTATATGACCTTTGAAAATTCACTTATTTAATTCACAAGTAAATTTGTTTTAAACTTTTAATCAAGACCTTGTATTGAAATGTTTAAGAATAAGTGTGGATAAAGATTAAATTTCTTGTTTAAACAAATACAACACTTTAACAATTTAGAGTATAACTTTCAAGATTAATATTTTTTTTAATGTCACTTCTAGATTAAGAGAACGAACATAAAAGCCATTTAGTTTTAAGATATGAAGGATGTACACTTTTGTTCACTTTTTGTTAATTAATTACAACACTCTTTTTGTTTTAATAATGTAAAATATAAGTGTAGGTTTTAACTCTAGCTTGCAAGTATGTTTTAAATTATCCAAAATCTTCTTGTAAACTAGATTCAATTCTTAATATAACTTTTTCTAAGTCAAATATTTGAGTACACAAAAATCTTTCATTTTAAGATATACAAAGTTAAGTTTACAACTTCTAGCTTTAAAAGTTTTGTTAGTTAAAAACAAATACAAGAACAAATAAAAGATAAGTAATCAAATACAAAAGTGTGTGTGTGTGTGTGGTTTAACAAGAAACAACAAGATAATGAAGAAGGTAAAACAAGAGAAAAGTAACACCACGATTTTCACAAGGTTCGGCGCAACGGCCTACGTCCTTGTCTCAAGCCAACCGTTATGAGGATTTCACTACCTCTCCTTCAATAGGCGGAGGAGCCTCTTTTCTTAGGCTAGGTGGAGTAGCCTCTCTTGAGAATGTACCATTCTCAAATTGATACAATCCTTGTAGGCGGATTAGCCTCTTTTGATAATCACCTTTCTCAAATACAAATTAGCAGGAAGAACGATATGAAAGTGTACAAAGAACGCTCATTGAATGAGCAAATGAGTACAACAAATAAAGCTCTAATCTCACTTCTCAAAAGTATATAACTATAAAGCTCAAGAATAAGAACTAAATGATTTTTCTCTCAAAAATGTATATAAAAAATTCAAGAATTGAAGAGCACTGAAGTAGTAAGAAAGAGAGAATGTTTGAGAGGACTGAGTGAGTAAAACAAGAGCTCAAGGGCTCTATTTATAGGCTCCAATATTGAACTAGCCGTTGGGCTAAATATGGAATTTTCAAACTAGTCGTTTTCAGAAAAAAATTCAAATTTTAAGCTGTTCGGTCGACTGAAGAGACTCATTCGGTCGACTGAACCAACCTTTGGTCGACTGAACCTATAAGTTCGATCGACTGAACTTGTGTAGATCTGAAAATTAATTTTTGGTAGCTTGTTCAGTCGACTGGATATAGTACCTTAGTCGACTGGATCATCAAAAATTCAGATTTATGGTTTTCCAAAAAGGTTTAAACTTTTTATGCTTTGGAAAAACATTTTTAATATATTTAGGATTCCTATGAGTTTCAAAGTAATAAATAAGAGATAATGAGCATATACAAGGATCCTAACAAAATGAAATTTACAACAAGTTCTTCAACTCTTCAATGTCTCAATCCTTTTTGTACTTTGTTCCACAAAAAACTTGTCGCCAAATAATCTTGATTTGAAATTATGCATCATGACTTCCATTGTATATCTTGAATTGAGCTAAATGTATATTTTCTGTAACCACTCTCACTTTTCACAACTAGATAAATAAGTTTGTTATCATCAAAATCGGTTATTGAAGCCTTGTTAGGCCAACACAATGTATGCATATTATTTCTTTAATGTTATGCATGAATGCTCAATATTCTGTACAGTATTTAATCTGGTGTGTAGAGTACGACTTGTATATAGAAGATCAGATTTTAGGTTATTACAGACTATAAGTTTTATATTCTCAGTTTAGATGAAAATGGACATACCATCGGTATAATTGTAGTACAAAATTTTAGAAGGCCTATCCTGGTTACAGAAAATAAATAATAGCATCGTCTATTGTTCCGACTCTCTGTGCCAGTACACTTTGTGTGCATTGAACGGGACATTTTGGGTAATTAATTTTATACTGTCTATATAAATTAATTCACCCCAAGATTATTATGAATAGTGCTTATACTCTTAATCCTGAAATAATTATTGATTTGTGTATATTTAATATTAGTTGTTTTGATTCATTAGAGGATGCGATCTTATATGGATATATATATTCTCGGTGAGTTGGATAACGTAATTATTTATATGGTGAATATTAATTATTGACGGAATCCACGTCTCGAATGATCGAGATTGACGATACTCCCTTAAGGAACATTATAAGTTTTGACCGGACCAAACCCTGCAGGTAGATTTGATTATTCGGCGGTCAAATAAATTAAGTAGAAGGGCTTAAAGAATTATAAGATGCCGATTAAATTAAATTGTTAGTAATTAAATTTAATTGGTGGATATCGAGAATCTTAACGTGGGGAGAAATTATAAGCATTTAACAATAGGAGCTCAATGCAAGATGGTCTTGAAATTATAAGTTAGAGTGCAATTATAGGTTTTTAGTGGTGTGAACTATAATTCAGTATTTTATGAAAATTGTAGAAACTGCTGTTAGTTTTTCATAATTGTAGATACCGCTATAGGTTTGCTTAATTGTGAAAATCGCTTATGGATGTCTGTGTTTTACTAGAAGTCTTACTCATACTTACTCCATAGGTCCCTGTTGTAGCCCTATAAATATGCGGGTAGGCTGAACCAACTTCATAACTTGTCTTCGAGACTAAAGCTGTCCAGGTTCTGTCAGTACGAGTTCTTGATAGATTGTAGCCCACAATACATTCAAGAATCATATAAGGGAAAACAGTAGAAGGTCTGACGGAGCTTCAACTCGGAATCAAAAAAGTAGTTAAAGATTTGACCGGTAAAAGGTATTCTTCTAAATTAATTTTGGTTACATAAGTTTTAATTTTGATCGTTCGATATCAAAATTTTTATCCGGAGCCCGCTTCGGCATTTTCCAATCCAGTTAATTTTTACCAAAAATTATTTGCAAAATCAATGATCTCGGCAGTTTTGCCTCAAACATAATTTATCTTGGCAAGCAGAACAATAAAGGTAATTTATGTTCTGTAAGACCCAGACCCGTCTCTTTTTGAGATATTTATATATATGCAGATGTGTTTCTTTCCATATATGTATTTCTTGGTGTATGATTTTTGTTTTCAGTTGTAGAACAGCATGTTTTATATAGGTGTTATACATGTTATGCATACGGGGGGTTCAGCTTGGTTGTCTTCTTTAGTTTTCTTTCCTAGCGATGACCGCTCGAGCGGTGGTGAGCGCGCTCAAGCGGACTAGTGGCAGAGTGTTGGTCCGAGAGGTGACCGCTCGAGCGGTGCTTGGGCGCTCGAGCGGTGGTGTGGTAGGACCTATGTCGGCAAAGGGTCCGCTCGAACGGTGCTTGGGCACTCAAGCGGTGGGGCCTGGGCGCAAAAATCTATAAAGAAAACAAATATCTTTTTGGAGACTCAAAATATCTTTTTCAAGCAAATCTCTTTCTCTCCACCTTTTTTCTACCTTCTCTCTAGCTTTTGGGAAGGCCCGGGCTTAGTTTTTTGCAGTCGAATAGCAGATCCTTGCTGTCGGTGATGTGGGCTTAGTATCCATCCAAATGAATTCTCGTTCCGACGAGGTTGGATTTTGAGGCATCGAGCATTTAGCTCTTTGAGGTAGGATTCTAGACCCGACTACCGTTAAAGGGAGTTTTATGTAATTATATTTACTTTCACCAGGTAGAAAATACATTAAATGTGATTTTCATGTTTTAAACCTTCGTTTTGGGTAAAAAGTGGGTTTTACGCCTTTTCTTGATTTTATATGATCCGGATGTGTTGAGATCTGTGGTTTTCAAAAAGAGGTTTGAAAACACGATGTTTTTATGAAAACATGTTTGTGGAGGTTTGGAGCTAACCCTTGGGGTTGAGTCTCAGTTTTGTTGGAAATATGTTGTTACATACTTGTAGATCTCCATATTGATGGATTGGATCCCTTTTATATACATGCGATGTAAAACTATTTTACGGGTTTTCGTAGTTGAACTACGGTTGGGTTTTAAAATATTTATCCATAGATGCACCGAGGCAGTGGGTATGGTTGAGTTGGGCTTCCATTGCTCCTTAGTGCAAGTCTGGAAACGTGCACAGCGTAGGTGCTCTGTACCTTCGGGTTAGTCCCCATAAATTGAGTGTGTGTTGGTGCTTTGTACTCTCGAGCTCAGGTCCCGTAAATTAAGCAGTAGGTGCTTTGTACCTTCGGACTAGTTCCCGTAAATTGAGTGATTCGGTTGCCTCCATTAATGGCGTCGTTGTCGTAACTCCGTATAGAACTTGTCATTACCGAGCAGGCCTTGAGTGGTGACTAGGGTAATGGGCAAGAGTTTATAGTTGCTACATTTGTCAGTGTGGCAGAGTCAGTACATAGGATAACATTTTATCTCTTCTCCTCGGCTGTGTGACCCGAGTGGAAAACACTGTATTTTACAGCTTTCCCTTAACTGTGGCATAATATCTATTAGGATGATATGCATAGTTTCAAGGATGAAAATGGTGGTTTTCAGATGGAAAACTTGTGGTTTTTAGAGAAAACCTTTTTGGCTTTCGTGGTCGAGTGGGCTCCCACCATATGATTGCATAGTCTGCTTTACAGCTTTACTGTCTATTTTCTATTGGGCTTCGGCTCACGGTGTGGAATTTTGCTGTAAAAATATTTTTAGGTGAACGTGTGGAGTTGATCTAGATTTCTGAGGTGGGGGAAGACTAGTTGTAGTTTTCAATTTTGACATATACTTTTACATGTAGTGCCTGTTTCAGAAGGCTAGTTTTGTATGCCTTGAGGCGATATATTTATTCATGTTTGAGAATGCATGTTTTCTATTTATGAGAGTTGAATTGTGGAGATTTTATCCAAATGATGTATATTTTTGAGTTGAAGGTTTTCTAACTGCGAATCTTATTTTCTCAAACGATGTTTGGGTAGGTTTTTGCATGACCCTGGTGTTTGCGGCGTGACAACTTGGTATCAGAGCTCTGGATTCGAATATCTAAGAGCCATGGAAAAGAGAGTACATCACCTTGTAAGAATGTATGTGTGCTTGATTGCATGTGTTCAAGAGTTTTCTTACATAAGCATGATAGCGTGTGTAGCATGATGGTTGTGTATACATGAGTATGGAGGTTGGGCCTTAGGATTGATTAGTCTTGCCTTTGAGCATTTGGATTAACGGACTTGGGAGCCAAGTTAGAGACGCGTTTCGCGGACGTGATTTCTAGATAGGAATCTGAGTAGGTTGTCCAAATGGACGAGTTTTTCTTGTTGGTTCTCCTCGATATGTGAGATATGTGTTGACATAATCTAAGTGGCTATGTGTTAGCATGCTTATATATGATTTGTCTTTTACGTTAGCAACAACATGCTGTATGGATGCTTATCCTGTTATATTGCTTTCATTTAGCGTTATGTCTACGCGGGGAGGACGAGGCCGAGGTCGAGGCCATGGTCGTGGTTCTGGCCGAAGGGACGTTTCAGTCCTAGATGTTGGGGATGCTAATATACCCTAAGGACCTGTTGGTGACGAAAATCTGTTGCGTGAGATGGTCGGCTCCATCCGGCAACTGGCTGAGGCCACTAGGGAAAGGGAGAGTGTAGCCGAGCCGAGGGCAACGGTTGCGATGCATGTTGGAGGTCTCCGGTCGTTGTTTAGAGTTCGACTTTATTATTCTAGACATGACCACGTTGGATGTCATCCTAGGGATGGATTGGCTGACCACCTATCGTGCCTTTATCGACTGCGATCAACGAAAGGTAACGATTTATACACCGATGAGAGATTGTTTTTGCTTTGTGGGAGACCATGATGAGGGTTTGGTGACTATGTTGGGCGCTGTGCAAAACTAGGTTAACCTGGGTTTCCTCTTTTCAACCCTCATGTTGCATGAGGAGGTTAGGGTTCAAAGGGAGTTACCTCCGGTGGTTTACGACTACCCAGATGTCTTTCCCGCCGATCTATTTGAGTTGCCACCAAGCCGTGAGGTAGAGTTCTCCATTAATCTAGTTCCCGGAGCTGCTCCCATATCTATACCGTCTTACCATTTTGCACTCGCTGAGTTGCGTGAACTCAAGGTACGGCTACAGGAGTTGCTAGACAGGGGGTTTATACGTCCGAGTACTTCGCCATGGGGAGCTTTTGCTCTTTTTGCTAAGAAAAAGGATGGATCTTTGCGTTTCTGATTCGACTACCGGAAGCTGAATCAGGTGACAGTGAAGAACAAGTATCCGATGCTAAGGATAGATGATTTGTTTGATCAACTGAAGGGTTCGAGCTACTTCTCGAAGATTGACTTGAGATCGGGTTACTACTAGTTGAGGATTAGGGACGAGGACATAGCAAAGACTGCCTTCTGGACTCGATATGGTCACTACAAGTTTCTAGTCATGCCGTTCGGTCTGGCGAACGCACCAGCTACGTTCATGAGTTTGATGAACCGGATCTTTCATCAGTATTTGGACAGTTTTGTGGTGGTGCTTGTGGATGATATACTCGTCTACTCACCCACTAGGGAGGCGCACGAGGATCACCTGTGGATCATACTATAGATTTTGAGAGAGCATCGCTTGTACGCGAAGTTCGACAAGTGTGAGTTTTGGATGTTTAAGGTGAGGTTTCTTAGACACATAGTGTCGTCAGATGGGGTGTCAGTGGATTCGTCGAAGACAGATGCCGTCACTGGTTGAGAGCGACCGAAGGGCATCTTTGAGATTCGTAGTTTTTTGGGTTTAGCAGTGTACTATCGTCAGTTTGTGAAGGATTTTGCGAGACTTGCTGCACCCATGACGCGTCTGACGCGAAAGGGAGTTGTGTTCATTTGGAGTGAGTCCTGTGAGTTGACATTCCAGGAGCTGAAGATGAGGTTGACTAGCGCGCCAATATTGATTATTCCAGAGCAAGGCTTTGGGTATACAGTATACTGTGACGCATCACATGACAATTGAGGTTGTGTTCTGATGCAGGAAGGAAAGGTTGTAGCCTATGGTTCTCAACAGTTGAAGACGCACGAGAAGAACTACCCGACACATGATCTGGAGTTGGCAGCCGTGGTCTTTGCCTTGAATACATGGCGTCACTATCTCTATGGTGAGCACTTCGAGGTTTTCTCCGATCACAAGAGCTTAAAATATTTTTTTTCACAGAAGGACCTGAACTTGTGCCAACGACGGTGGATGGAGTTGTTGGAGGATTACGATTTCGACTTGTAGTATCATCCAGGGAAGGCCAACGTCGCGCAGACGCTCTCAGTAGGAGATCTCACGGGTCGTTAGCTTCTGTGGCTATGCGTGAGTGGGACATGCTTGGAGAGATTGGGGAGTTTAATCTATGTCTTGGAGAGACAACGATGAGTGCCACTTTATTTTTAGTAGTTACTCGACCAGCGTTGATAGCACGTGTGCTAGAGGTTCAGCAAATGGACCAGGAGGCTCAGATGATATGAGATCGTGTTGCTAGTGGAGAGGATATAGCAGGATGGGTTGTGGGTTTAGATCAGAGTCTGAGATTGGCCAAGAGGTTGTTTGTGCCCGAGTCATGTCGTGCTGATATACTACGTGAGTGTCATCATTCTCACCTTACAGTGCATCCTGGAGGCACGAAGATGTATCATGACCTATGTCGTCAGTTTTGTTAGGTGGGCATGAAGAGAGACGTGATCCAGTTTGTTTCTCGGTGCCTAACCGATCAGAAGGTGAAGGTGGAACACCAGAGATCGGTGGGCTTGTTGCAGCCGTTACCGATATCAAAGTGAAAGTAGGAGCACGTCACGATGGACTTTGTGTCAGGACTTCCTCGGTCACCTAGGGGACACAACGCCGTGTGTGTTGTGATCGATAGGTTGATGAAGTCTGCACGCTTTCTCCCCAGCCGCGTAAAGGATTCAGTAGAGAGACTGAGTTAGTTATATGTCGGAGAGATTGTCAGGTTGCATGGAGTGCCAGTGTCTATAGTTGCTGATCGAGACCCGCGCTTCACATCGCACTTTTGGCAGAGTCTTCAGAAGGGTTTGGGGACAAACTTGATGTTCAGTACTGCTTTTCACCCCCAGACAGATGGTCAGTCTGAGAGGACTATATAGATTCTAGAGGACATGCTGAGAGCTTGTGTTCTAGATTTCAGAGGTTCTTGGGAGGATCATCTATCCTTGGCAGAGTTTACATACAACAACAGTTACCAGACCAGTATTGGAATGGCACCGTATGAGGTTTTGTATGGTAGACCATGTAGATCGCCCATGCGTTGGACAGATATTAGAGAGACCACAGTCTTGGGACCCGACATGGTGCGAGAGATGACGGAGAAGATTACAGTGATATGTCAACGCCTTTTAACGGCACAGAGCAGCCAGAAGAGTTATGCAGATTAGAGGAGACGACCTTTGGAGTTTGCTATGAGGGATCATGTGTTTCTGAAGGTCTCGCCACGTAGAGGTTTGATGAGGTTTGGTCGTAGCGGGAAATTATCACTGCGTTTCATTAGACCTTTTGAGATCCTAGACCGAGTTGGAGAGGTTGCTTATCGTTTGGCTTTACCACCTTAGTTAGCATCTGTGCACAACGTGTTCTACGTTTTTATGCTTCGGAGATATGAGCCTGATCCTTCTCATGTGTTAGATTGGGCGGAGCTACGGGTTAATAAGGATGCCACTTATGAGGAGCATCCAGTGAGGATTCTTGATACAAAGGAGCAGGTGTTACGGGGCAAAACAATTGCTTATGTCAAGGTCCTATGGCTTCATCACGGGGTTGAAGAAGCGACATGAGAGCTCGAGTCTGGGATGCGTGCTAGATACCCAGACCTGTTTACCTCGTGACATTGTTGCAAATTTCGGGGGCAAAATTTCTTAAGGGGGAGAGTTGTGAGACCCGAACCAATCTCTTTTTGAGATATTTATATATATGTTGATGTGTTTCTTTCCATATATGCATCTCTTGGTGTATGGTTTATGTTTTCAGTTGTGGAACAGCATGTTTTGTATAGGTGCTAAGCATGTTATGCATGCGGGGGGGTTTGGCTTGGTTGTCCTCTTCAGTTTTCCCTCCCAGCGACGACCGCTCGAGCGGTGGTGAGCACGCTCGAGCGGGCTGGTGGCAGAGTGTTGGTCCGAGAGGTGCTTGGGCGCTCAAGCGGTGGTGAGGCAGGACCTATATCGGCAAGGGGTCCACTCGAGCGGTGCTTGGGCGCTCGAGCGGTGGGGCCTGGGCGCGAAAATCTATAAAGAGAACAAATATCTTTTTGGAGACTCAAAATATCTTTTTCAAGCAAATCTCTTTCTCTCTACCTTTTCTCTACCCTCTCTCTAGCTTTCGGGAAGGCCCAGACTTAGTTTTTCGCCGTTGGATAGCAGATCCTTGTTGTCGGCGATGTGGGCTTCGTATCCATCCGGACGGATTCTCGTTCCGACGAGGTTGGATTTTGAGGCGTTAAGTTTTTAGCTCTTTGAGGTAGGATTCTAGAACCTACTACTGTTAAAGGGTGTTGTATGTAATTATACTTGCTTTCATCGAGTAAAAAATATATTAAATGTGGTTTTCATGTTTTAAACCTTGGTTTTGGGTAAAAAGTGGGTTTTACACATTTTCTTGGTTTTATATGATCCGGATTTGTTGAGATCCGTAGTTTTCAAAAGAAGGTTTGAAAATGAGGTATTTTTATGAAAAACATGTTTGTGGAGGTTTGGAGCTAACCCTTAGGGTTTAGTCTCAGTTTTGTTGGAAATATGTTGTTACATGCTTGTAGATCTCCATGTTGATGGATTGAATCCCTTTTATATACATGCGATGTATAACTATTTTACGAGTTTTTATAGTTAAACTATGGTTGGGTTTTGAAAGGTTTATCCATAGATGTACCATGGCAGTGGGTATGGTTGAGTTGGGCTTCCATTGCTCCTCGGTGCAAGTCCGAAAACGTGCGCAGCGTAGATGCTCTATACCTTTGGGTTATTCCCCATAAATTGAGTGTGTGTGGGTGCTTTGTACCCTCGGGCTTAGGTCTCGTAAATTAAGCAGTAGGTGCTCTGTACCTTTGGGCTAGTTTCCGTAAATTGAGTGGTTCAGTTGCCTCCGTTAGTGGCGTCGTTGTCGTAACTTCGTATAGAACTTGTCATTACCGAGCAGGCTTTGAGTGGTGACTAGGGTAATGGGCAGGAGTCTATAGTTGTTACCTTTGTCAGTGTGGCAGAGTCAGTATATAGGATTACATTTTATCTCTTCTCCTCGGTTGTATGACCCGAGTAGAGAACACTGTGTTTTACAGCTTTTCCTTTACTATGGCATGATATATGTTAGGAAAATATGCATAGTTTCAAGGATACAAATGGTGGTTTTCAGATGGAAAACTTGTGATTTTGAGAGAAAACCTTTTTGGCTTTCGTGGTCGAGTTGGCTCCCACCATATGATTGCATAGCTTGCTTTACAGCTTTATTGTTTATTTTTTGTTGGGCTTCGGCTCACGGTGTGAAATTTTGCTGTAAAAACATATTCAGGTGAATGTGTGGAGTTGACCTAGATTCCTGTGGTGGCGAAAGACTAGTAGTTTTCGATTTTGACATGTACTTTTACATGTAATGCCTGTTTCAGAAGGCTGATTTTGTACGCCTTAAGCCGATATATTTATTCATGTATGAGAATGCATGTTTCCTATTTATAAGGGTTGAACTGTGGGGATTTTATCCAAATGATGTCTATTTTTGAGTTGATGATTTTTCAACTGCAAATCTTATTTTCTCAAATGATATTTGGGTGGGCTTTCGCGTGATCCTGGTGTTTGGGGCGTTCACTAGTTGTGAAAACATATTTAGCGGTGTTATCTACTTGTACCTAGTGTGTAGATACAGGAGTCACTAATCATATCTATAATTCTTTACAGAGGTTCAAGGAAACCAGATAACTAAGTAATAGAGAGATTTACCTGCACATGAGTAATAATACAAGGGTGGCAATAGTTGCAGTGAGAGATGTCACTCTCAGTTTTAATAGATATTGGATTTTAATATTAAGAAATTGTCTTTATGTACCTTTCATTAGAAGCAATTTAATTTATTTTTCTAGATTGGTTAAAGATAGATATTTGATTTATTTTAATAACTTTGTGGTTATTAAGGATAATAAACGGTTTATCTATTCTGGTACATTGGTGGAAGATCTTTATGTTGTTACTCTAATCTCTCGTATACTGCAACTGAATGAATTGAATAATAAATCTAATTCACCAGTTAAGAGAAATGAACCTTCTTTAGTGAACCAAGCGTATCTTTGGCACTTACACTTAGGTTATATTAATCTGAAAAAGATAAATAGACTAATTGAATATGGATATTTGAGTTCATTGAAAGTGAAAACACTTCTAGTCTGTGAATCCTACTTAGAGGGTAAAATGACCAGAATGCTATGGACCTTTGACTATCCGGTCTAAAAGAGGCTTTGAGTATTTTATTACTTTTATTGATGATTACTCAAGGTATAGATACATTTATTTGATGAACCGTAAGTTTGAATGCTTTTAAAAATTCAAAATATTTAAGGTGAAAACGGAGAAGCGTCTGGATAAATGTATCAAGACACTTTGGTCTAACCGTGGTGGCGAGTACCTTTTGGAGAATTTAGGAATTATTTGTCAAATGAGAAGATTATATCCTAGTTGACAACATAAAGCACTCTACAGCAGAATGGTGTAACAGAAAAAAGAAATATAACTCTTATGGAGATGGTGAGATCAACGATGAGTTATTCGGGCTTACCCGATTCGTTTTGAGGATTTGCATTAGAGACAGTAGCTTATATTCTGAACTTGGTACCTTCTAAGTCAGTACTTTCTACTCCTACAGAATTGCGGACTGGGCGCAAGCCTAGTTTAGGACATATTCGGATTTAGGGGTGTTTAGCACACGTACTGAAGGGGAACACAGATATGTTGAAATCGAGAACGAAAGTTTATTTTTTGTTGGATATCCAAGGGGAACTAATGGTGGTTTATTTTATAATCCTAAGAATCAAAAGGTTTTATCAGTGCCAATACCCGATTCTTGAACGAGAATTATGCAATAGACCACAAGCCCATGAGTAGAAATGTTCTACAAAAATTGAGAGAAAATACTAGTAGTACGGTTGAAGCGTCACGAAAAAGTGTCATCGATATTCCATTATCTCGTCGTAACGGGAGGATTATCGGGACACATGCGAATCCTGAACTAGATCAGGGTTCTATCATTAATATCTCGATTTTACAAACAAAGGAGCATGTGGGTAACAGTGCGTAGGATTCAGAATAAGCACAGCGTGTCATTGCTAATATACAGACGCAGGTAGTGCTTCGTTGTAGTGAAAGGGTTATTCATCAACCCGATGGGTATATGTTCTTGGGAGAGTCATTTGATAGGATCTTGGGAGAACTAGATACTAAACCCTGTAACTACAATGAAGCACATCGAGATAAAGTTACAGGATTATGTAAAGGGTTATAAAGTCAGAGAAGGAGTCTATGTAGTCTAATTAGGTCTGGAAACTTATAAAATCACCAAATGGGATAAAACTCATCAGATGCAAGTAGATCTATAAGTGGAAGAGAGGAGCAGATGAGGAGGTGAAAACCTTCAAGACTAGGCTTGTTGTAAAGGGTTTACTCATAAAGAAGGGATCGATTATGAAGAGACCTTTTTGCCGGTAGCCATACTTAAGTCTATCCGAATTCTCTTATCCATTGCGGCTCATTTTGATTACGAAATTTGGCAAATGGATGTCAAGACAGCTTTTCTTAATAGAAGTCTTGACAAGTGTATCTATATGGTACAACTAAACGATTTCATAAGAAAAGGCCAGGAGCACATGTTGTGCAAGTCTAAGAGATCCATTTATCGATTTAAGCAGGCATCTAGGTCTTGGAATACTCGATTTGATCAGACCATTAAGTCTTATAGTTTTAATCAAAGTCCTAAGGAGTCCTATGTGTACAAGATACGTGATGGAAGCATGGATATATTTTCAGTACTTTATGTAGATGATATCTTGCTCATCAAAAATGATGTAGGAGTGTTATCTTCAGTGAAGGTATGGTTATCCGGCCAGTTCGATATGAAAGACTTGGGAGAAGCCAGTCACATCCTTAGGATTTAGCTTATAGGAAATTGAAAACAGAGGATGTTGAGCTTATCACAAGCTACTTATATCGATATAGTTCTTACTCGTTTTAGCATGCAGGATTCTAAGAAAGAGTTTCTCCCTTTCAGACATGGAATCACTCTATCCAAGAATTATTGTCCTAAGACACTAGATGAGATAGAGAAGATTAAGGCGATTCCTTATGCTTTGGCAGTAAAAAATCTCATGTATGCTATGCTTTGTACTAGACTCGATATATGTTTTTCCATTGGCATGATTAGCAAATATTAGTCTAATTCGAGGTAGGAGTATTAGACAGCAGTTAAACATATAATCAAGTACTTGAAAAGGACTAGGAATTATATGTTGATTGACCAAGCATATGGTCTAGTACCTTTGGGGTACATAGACTCGAATTTTCAGTTAGATAAGGATTCCTAAAAATCCACCTCGGGATATCTAATTACCTTAGGAGGTGGAGCCATAAGTTGAAAAAGTATCAAACAGTCTTGCATTGCTGATTCTACCATGGAGGTCAAGTATGTGGCAGCTTCTGAAGCAGCCAAGGAGGCCTTTTGGCTCAGAAATTTTCCACTGAATCTGGATGTAGTGCCATCAGTATAGTCAGCTATTACACTTTATTGTGACAATAGTGGAAAGAATTCCAACTCAAACAAATCAAGAGTCCACAAGAAAGTAAGGCACATTAAGCGTAAATATCACCTGATACGAGAAATTATACAAATGGATAATATTACTGTAATCAAGATTGCATCAAGAGACTGCCTTGCAGATACTTTTACAAAGAGTTTACTAGCTAAAACTTTTGACAGTTATATAGAGGGCATAGGAGTCAAATATATGTCAGTATACTTTTAAATATAAGTAGGAACTTGTTAGAGTTGTATATTAAAATCTATAGTTTTGATTTTAGTATTTAATTTTATTTATTAAGAAAATTAATTTTTCATTTTATGAGAATCTTAATGAGTAATGTATGCACTTCATTATTTATTTAATATTGTGCATGGGTGTATTTTAATCTGGTGTGTAGAGTTCGTGTAATAACCCAAATGGATCACTAGCCTAATAATTTAAATAAAGCGCCTAAGAACGCAGCTCAAAAGCTTAAACTCATATTATTAGTAGTAGTCCACAAGTTTCTTTATATACCAGATTAACTTTTTATCTCCCACCAATTTGGGATGTGGTGTCACAATATTCTCTACTAAAATTCACGACGACCTCGTCGCGTGGCCTAATTTTTTTTCCTAGTTAGTATGTGGATAGCAGTCCATTAACAGACACGGAGCAGTCCATAAGCGTGCACAAGATATACAACCTCAAGACTTCTACCCCTCTCTGGAGCCTTTAATCCTCTATTCACACCACCACAGAACCCTACATGGGAACTAGGGTTAGCTCTAATACCATATGTAGCAACCCAAGTGGACCACTGGCTCAATAACTTGAATAAAAAGCCTGACAACGTAACTTAAAAGCTTAAGCTCAAGTTATTAGTAGTAGCCCACATGTTTCTTTATATACTAGATTAATTTTTTACCTTCCATCGATGTGGGATGAGGTATCACAGTTCGGCTTACACATAGAAGGCTAGATTAAAAGTTATTGTAAAATATAAATTTTAGATCATAGTTTAGATAGAATTGGACACACCATCGGTACAACTGTAGCATAATATTTTAGTAGATCTGTTTTGATTGCGGAGAACGATAATTGTCTCGATAATTGTTCTGACTCATTGTGTTAGTACACTTTGTGTACATTGAACAGGACCAAGTTAGGGTAATTAATTTTGTATTGACTTTATAAATTAGTTTACACCTTATGAATATTATGAGTCTTTATACTTTTAATTCCTAAATAATTATTATTTGCGTATATTTAATATTCATTATTTTGATTCATTAGAGGGTACGATCTTATATGGATCTATATTATCGGTGAGTTGGATAACGATATTAATTATATAATGAATATTAATTATTGATGAAATCTATGTCCTGTATAATCGAGATTGATGATTCCCCCTTTAGAAAATTTATAAATTTTGACTGAGCCAAACTCTACAGGTAGATTTTATAATCCGGTTGTCACGCCCCAAACTCCGGGCCACGTGAAACACCTAGAACAACCAAACATGATACCCAACCGAGAATACACTCTCAAATAAACCATACATGCATTGTATATAAACGCCAAACGGCATACCTTACACGGCTCCAACGCCAAAAAACAACATGATACAACATACATTTTCCAAACTAACAAAAAGGAAGACTACAAATCTTTCGCCTCCTCAGCAACCACCAGATCACCCTACGCGATCGGTACCTGAAGATATTTTATCCCACACCGTGAGCCAAAGCTCAGCAGAAACTAGACAAGTATGCAATATAAACAAAACATGCTAGGAAACTAAAGTGCAGATTTAGACTCTCTTTCAAGCCTTG
>JAULJZ010205852.1:0-19132 GCA_032270985.1 Heliamphora pulchella
GTGTTTATGACCTGAGGGAGTCGTAACATAAACAATCGTTTTCAGGGCTCTGGTGAGTCAAAAATGGTTTCTATCCTTGCTTTCCCGTTACTTGTGAAATGTTTTTAAGGCTTGAAAGATAGTCTAAAACTGCACATCGTTTTCTTAGCATCTCATGGAATGTGTTATATCTGTTGTTGTGGCTTGTGAGAGTCAGTTGTATCGATCGGTGTCGCATGTGTTACATGTGGGGCTCGTGGGAGTCGTGGCTCGTAGGAGTCTATCTTCGCTGGCGAGGCGTTGTACTATATGTATCAAATTATTTTCTGGGCTCTGATGAGTCGTGATACAAAGCCGTTTTCAAAACTATTTTCTTGAGACTCATGGGAGTTCTCGTATAAAACCATTTTTTAACAACTATTTTTATGGCTCTTGTGAGTCGACAACTGCATTTCGTTTACCGAGCATGTTTTGTTTATATTGCATGATCTGTCTAGTATCTGCTAAGCTTTGGCTCACGGTGTGGGATTTTGATTTTCTTCAGGTACCGGTCACACAGGTTGATCTGGGGTTGCTGGAGGGGCAAAAGAGTTTTAGTCTTCCTTTTTGTTTCTTTTTGTTACATGTATGTTGTAACATGTTTTCTGGCATTGGGGCCATGTAATGTAAGCAGTTTGGCGTTTATATACAATGCATGTATGATTTAATTTGTGAGTAAACATTGGGTTGGGTGTGTTGTATGGTTGTTTATGGGTAATTCACGTGATCCGGAGTTTGGGGCATTGCAGAATGGTATCAGAGCTCTGGGTTCGAATACCTATGAGCTGTGGAAAGAGGGTGTATCCCGTGTGAGGTTGGTTATGTGTGCTTGACAGCATGTGTTTAGATGCTTTAATAACATGTACGTGTTAGCATGTTAGGTATAAGGATGATGTGTATGTGTGAGCATGGAGGTTGAATCTTAGAAATGATAGTCCTGCCTTTGGGCGTCGAGTTGACAAACTTGGGAGCCAAGTTAGAAACGCGTTTAGCTGACGTGATTTCTAGCAGGGAATCTGAGTAGGTTATCCAGACTAACGCGTCATTCTTGTCGATTCTCCTCGGTATGTGGGGTTTATTTAGCATGAACCTATGTGCTTATGTGATAGCATGCTTATGTGGTTTATGCTTATGTGTTGTGTTGAGGCAGCGGTTGGTGATGATGTGAGGTTAGGGTGAGTTGTAGACCCCAAGTCTTTGAGATAGTTGGCCATTGTTTAGGATGCCTGACCTTGTTTAATTATATCCTAGGAATGGTTTAGCAAATCATCTCGTATGCCTGTGTCGATTGCGATCGACGATTTGTTGTTTTAACCTTGAGTTGAATTTCAGGAGCAAAATTCCTTTAAGGGGGTTAGAGTTGTGAGACCCTGACCCGTTTTCTTTTTCGGCATTTTTTGACGCGTGTTTGTCGTTTTCATTTCTGCATGTTTATATGCTTTTAGATGTAAGATCGAGGTTAGATATGCATGCGGAGTAGGTTCCAGGGGCCGTTGGCTGTTGTGGTGCGGGTTTCAAAAAAAAAAAGAAAAGAAGATATTTTTTGACGAGCCTATAAATATCTTCCTTTAGATATTTATTTCAAAATATCTTCTCCTCTCTCTCTTTTCTCTCTCTACAAGTTTCTCTCTGCCTTCTCTCTAGTTTTCGGGGGCCCGAGGCTCGGTTTTCAACCATCCAACAGCGAATCCTTACTTTTGGGACGTGGACTACGCATTCATCCGGGCAAAATTTTATTTTGATAAAGTTCATTTTTGCACGTAGATTGAGACGTCGAGTTTTTAACTCACTGATATAGGATCCTAGACTTCTTATAAGTGTGCTACGTGTAATCGTGTGTGTTTTTACCAGTTAAAATGCATGAAAAAATGATTTATGTTTCAAGAACATCGGGTTTTGGTTTGAAAATGGGGTTTTGTGTTGTTTCTGTTGGGTGGAACCAGGTTTTGAGGTTTTTCGTTCGGTAGTTCTTGATGTTTTGGGCTCGTGTATGTCTGTGGGTGTTTAATATGTGCCAATTGGTAGGTTTAAGTGTGTTTTGATGCATCATAGTGGGTGTTGGAGAGTTTGGGGGATTAGAACACCAAGAACAGGGAAATCTGGGTTTCTCTCGGGTGGTAGCTCGCTCGAGCAACCGATGTCCGCTCGAACGGACTGGCTGCATGGGCCATTTTGTTTTGCTGTTATCTCCTCGTTCGAACTCAGAATTGGGTCATTCTTGTACTCAAATCGAAGCCCCGGAAGTCCTCTTTCCAATGACACATCTCTCACCTTAAAATTCATTTTTTAGAAGAATTTATGGCCAAAAGAGTGAAGGAATGTCAAGATTTCTAAATCGTTTTTCACCCGTTTTGGGCCGAACATTTGGGAAAGGTCATTTTTCATCCTTGATGGAGCTTTTTGTCAAGTTTCTTGCTTCTTGGGACATCGTGGGCTTGTGATGGACATGAGTGAGTCCGTGTTGGCCGTGTTGGGCATGAGGGAGCCTGTGATGGTTGTGTTGGGGCCATGGGGGTTTCTTTTTGTCGTGTGGTGGCCTCTTGGTCGATTGGGTTATGGGGCTTGATCGACTGCTCTCCTCTAGTGATTTTTAGATTATTGGATTATGGGGTCCTGTTAATTGAAGTCACAGAGAGGGTGTTGGTCATTTCATGCGGGGTGTTGGTGCGCTGTTGAGTGCGTGGTGGTTGGTGCATAATTTGGTGCTGGACGTGTTGGGTCCGGTGTTCTTTCTAGAGATGGGGTCTTGGTGAGAACCATTTTGTGGGAGGTTTGCATTGGCCTTTGGTTAGGTCGTGTTTTGTAGATTTGTTGTTTGCGTTGGGCGTGTGTGGGCATCATGGGTTTGTGTTAGGCGCGTGTGGGCGTCGTGGATCGGTGTTGGGTGTTTGACGTGCATGGTTAGATGCAATTTTTTGGTGCACGGTTGTGTTTGTGGTGGTTAGTGCATCGTTGCGTATGGGGGTTTGGTTTTGTTGCTTGGTTTGAGGTTTTCTCGCAGCGTTGACCGCTCGAGCGGTGGTCATGCGCTTGAGCGGGCTTGTGGCAGAGTGTTGGGTCAGTTGGTGACTGCTCGAGCTATGGTTGAGCGTTCGAGCGGAGGAGTGGCAGAGATGTATGTCGGTAGGGGACCGCTCGAGCGGTGATTGAGCGCTCGAGCGCTTGGGCTGTGTTGGCCTTCGGGTTAGGTTTTTATTTTGGTTTTTTGTATCGTTGGTTGTCCCGGTGTGTGGACTGGTCCCGATTTGTGGATGGGTTGTTCGGGTATCGCATGACAGTGTGTGTGGCATGTGATGTCGTGTCGGATTATGTGATGGGTGGCGTCATGATGTGAAGTTATATTGCTATGTGCGTTTATAACTGGTTATGTGCATTTATAACTAGTTATGTGCATTTATAACTCTAGTTTATTCATGTATGGAATATGCGGGTGAATTACGTGGTTTTGGCTTCGTATGTGAAACGTCGTGGTCATTCGTGATCTTATGTTTATAGAACTGTGGATAGTTTTATTCATATTTATTGTAGGATGGGTATGAGGTCCTATGTGGTCATACGTGATCTTATATAATCATGATATATCTGAACTCTGATTATATGTGTGCATGTGTTGCACTGGTTAAAACTCTGATTTTATATCTGCATGTGGAGGGGCTGAGGTCCTACGGTGAGAGTCCGTGAAATGCATATGATGGGAAATGATCCTTCGGTGAAAGTTCGAGAACATGCATTTGGTGGGATAGGATCCTTCGGTAAAAGTCCGAGAACTTGCATATGGTGGGATACGATCCTTCGTTGAAAGTTCGAGAAGATTCATGGATTGCATGTAATGCATATTGGGACAGATAAACCAATTTTTAAAACTGTGTTTATGACCTGAGGGAGTCATAACATAAACAATCATTTTCAGGGCACTGGTGAGTCAAAAATGGTTTCTATCCTTACTTTCCCGTTGCTTGTGAAATGTTTCTAAGGCTTGAAAGATAGTTTAAAACTGCACATCATTTTCCTAGCATCTCATGGAATGTGTTATATCTTTTATTGTGGCTTGTGAGAGTTGGTTGTATCGATCTGTGTTGCATGTGTTGCATGTGGGGCTCGTGGGAGTCGTGACTCGTAGGAGTCTCTCTTCGTTGGCGAGGCGTTGTACTATATGTATCAAATTATTTTCTAAGCTCTGATGAGTCGTGATACAAAATCGTTTTCAAAACTATTTTCTTGAGAATCTTGGGAGTTCTCATATAAAACTATTTTTCAATAACTATTTTTATGGCTCTTGTGAGTCGACACTGCATATCGTTTATCGAGCATGTTTTGTTTATATTGCATGATCTGTCTAGTATCTGCTAAGCTTTGGCTCACGGTATAGGATTTTGATTTTCTTCAGGTACCGGTCACGCAGGTTGATCTGGGGTTGTTGGAGGGGCGAAAGAGTTTTAGTCTTCCTTTTTGTTTCTTTCTGTTACATGTATGTTGTAACATGTTTTTTGGCGTTGGGGCCATGTAATGTAAGCTGTTTGGCATTTATATACAATGTATGTATGATTTAATTTGTGAGTAAACATCGGGTTGGGTGTGTTGTATGGTTGTTTATGGGTATTTCACGTGACCCGGAGTTTGGGGCATTGCATGTCATGTTCAATACACACAACGTATATTAGCACAGAGAGTCGGAACAATAGACGACGCTATTATCTGTTTCCCGTAATCAAAACAGGCCTACTGAAACTCTGTGCTATACTCGTACCGATGGTACGTCCATTTCCATCTAAACTGTGAACATAAAACATATATTCTGCAAGAACCTAAAATTTGATCTTTTGTGTGTAAGTCATACTCTACACATCAGATTAAATACTATACAGAATATCGAACATCCATGCATAATATTAAAAAAATAATATACATACATTGCTCATAAAGATTCTCATAAAATAAAAAATTAATTTTATTAAAATAAAATTAAATACTAAAAATATAGTTTTTAGTATACCAACCCTAACAATCTCCCACGTATACTCAAAACTATGCTGCCATACATCTGATTCTCATATCCTCTACATGACTATCAAAAGTATTAACCGGTTAGCTCTTTGTAAAGGATCTGCAAGGTTGTCCTATGATGTAAGCTTTATGTCTGACTGAAAATCTAAATCTGTATACCCTAAAGATACTAGACTGTTTGCCTAGTATACAAATATATAATCCTTAGTCCTTTTCAGGTACTTGATTATATTTTTTTCATGCAGTCCAATGGTCATGCCCTGGGTTAGACTAACATCTGCTAACTATGCCAACGGCAAAGCAGATGTCGGGTCTAGTGCAAAGCATAGCATACATGAGGCTTCCAACTACCGAAACATAAGGAACCGCCTTCATCTTCTCTATCTCATCAGGTGTCTTAGAACACTGATCTTTCGATAGAATGATTCCATATCTAAAAGGGAGAAATCTTTTCTCAGAATCCTGCATGCTAAAACGAGCAATGATGTCATCAATATACTTTGCTTGTGACAAGCCTAACATTTTATGTTTTCGATCTCGTATAAGCTTGATCCCAAGGATGTGACTGGCTTCTCCTAAGTCCTTCATATTGAACTGCCCAAATAACCATACTTTTAACCGTAGATAATGCCCTCACATCGTTTTCGATGAGTAAGATGTCATCTACATAAAGTATTAGAAAGATTCCCACGCTTCCGTCATGCTTCTTGTACACACAGGACTCATCCAGACTTTGATCAAAATCACAAGACTTAATGGCTTGGTCAAACCAAGAGTTTTAAGATCTCGATACTTGCTTAAGTCCATAAATGGATCTCTTAAGTTTACATAACATGTGTTCCTGGCCCTTTGCAATGAATCCATCTGGTTGTATCATATGCATACACTCACCAAGACTTCCGTTAAGGAAAGCTGTCTTGACATCCACTTGCTAGATTTCGTAATTGAAATAGGCGGCAATGGATAAGAGAATCTGGATAGACTTAAGCATAGCTACCGGCGAAAAAGTTTTCTCATAATCAATCCCTTCTTTCTGAGTGAACTGTTTAGCAACAACCATAACTTTGAAGGTTTTAACCTTCCCGTCTGCTCCTCTCTTCCTCTTATAGATCCACTTGCATCCAATGTGTTTTATCCCTTTGGGTGATTTTATAAGTTTTCAGACCCGATTGGAATACATAGATTCTATCTTTGAATTCATAGCCCTTTGCAAAGATCTCCATCTTTATCTTGAAGTACTTCATTGTAGTTACAGGGTTCGGTCTATAGTTCTGCTGGGATCTTATCAAAAGACACTCCCAAGAACATATACTGATCAGGTTGATGAACAACCCTCCCACTACGACGAGGCCTACCTGTGTCTGTGTACTAACAGTAACACGTTGTGTAGAATCTAAACCCAGTGCATCAACACCATATTCTTGATTTGTATATGTCCCAATAGTCCTCCCACTACGACGAGGTAATGGAATATCAGTAACTTATTTTTCCGTTCAATTAGTATTTTTTCTCAGTTCTTCCATACCAATATTGCTTTTGGGCCTGTAATTTATAATATAATCATCTTCCAAGAATCGAGCATTGGTGCTAACAATGACCTTCTGATCCTTATGATTATAAAATAGACCACCTTTCATTCCCTTGGGATACTCCACAAAGAAACAGATCTCTGTCCTCAGTTTCAACTTACATGCGTTTCCTTTCAGCATATGTGATGGACACCCCTAAATCTGAATGTGTTTCAGACTAGGCTTACGGCCGGTCCACAATTCTGTGAGAGTAGACGGTACTGACTTAGAAGGTACTAAGTGTTAGGGTTGGTATACTGAAAATCACGTTTACAGTATTTAATTTTATTTTAATAAAATTAATTTTTTATTTTATGAGAATCTTTATGAGCAATGTATATGTATCATTTCTTCAATGTCATATATGAATATCTGATATTCCGTATAATATTTAATGTAGTGTGTAGAGTACGACTTGCATATAGGGATCAGATTTTAGGTTATTGCAAAATATAAGTTTTATATTCACAATTTAAATGAAAATAGACATACCATCGGTACGATTGTGGTACAAAATTTCAGTAGGTCTGTCTTGGTTGCGGGGAACAGATAATAGTGTCATCTATTGTTTCGACTCTCTGTGCCAGTACACTTTTTTTGTATTGAACATGACATTTGAGATAATTAATTTTATACTAAATATATAAATTATTTCACATCACAAGGTTATTATGAATAGTGCTTATCCTCTTAATCTTGAAATAATTATTAATTTGGGTATATTTAATATTCGTTATTTTGATTCATTTGAGGGTGCAATCTTATATCGGTCTATATTCCTGATGAGTTAAATAACGGTATTATTTATATGATGAATATTAATTATTGACAGAATTTACGTCCCAAAAGATCGGGATTGACGATACCCCCTTAAGGAAGTTTATAAGTTATGACCGGATCAAACCTTGTAGGTGGATATAATTATTCGGCAGTCAAATAAGTTAAGCGAAAAGGCTTAAGAAATATCAAAATGCCGATTAAATTATATTATCAATAATTAAATTTAATTGCCAAATATCGAGAATCTTAAGGTAGGGAGAAATGGTAAGCATTTAATAACATGAGCTCAATGCTATATTGTCTTGAGATTATGGGTAAGAGTGCAATTATAGTTCTTTAGTAGTGTGAACTGCAATTTAATGTGTTATAGAAATTGCAGAAACCGCTGCTGGTTTTCCATAATTGAAGATACCGCTATGAGATTTGCTTAATTACAGAAACCGCTGATACGTGTCAGTGTTCCACTAAAAGTTTTACTCATAATTACTCCCTAAATCCCTGTTGTAGCTCTTCAAATATGCGGGTAGGCTAAACCAGTTTCATAACTGATCTCTAAAACTAAAACTGTCCAGGTTCTGTCGGTACGAGTTCTCGATAGTTCGTAGCCCACACTACGTTCGGGAATCGTATAAGAAAATACAGTAGAAAATTTGACAGGAGTTTTAACTTGGATTTAAATCATAGTTGAAGATTCGACCGGTAAAAATGTATGCTTCTAAATTAACTTCGGATGCACGGGTTTTATTTTGATTGTTCGTCATCAAAAATTTTATCTGGAGCCCGTTTTAGCGTTTATCTGTCCAGTTATTTTTTTTTTCAGATAATCGTTTGCAAAAATAAAAATCTTGACAGTCTTGCCTCCAACAATTGGTATTAGAGCCATTTTATTTTTTGCTTTCGGTTATCGGGACTAGGTAGTTTTAGAACTATTGCTAACTTTATTTTGTAGGCGTTCAAATTTTGATTTTATGATTGTTATTTATTATTCATGTTTGATTGAATGGTGTGAATGATGATTATTTTTTTAATCACAGAGGTTGACCATGATAGATCGAATATGAGCCTTTGGAACATAGGATCAATGTAATAGGTAGTTTCTATTTTTAAAACATCTGTTTAGATTATTTAAGAATAGATCGAACATATTCAAGAACACGAAGAACGGAAGAAGTACTGACGATGGTTCGGATTTTTACGGGTCACGGATCGTGGTAAGTTTTTAATGATTTTAAATAATTTTTTCTGGTGAGTTTTTTTGCGATATTATGTATAAAAAATAGTATTAAAAACAAGTCAAAACAATGAGGAAAAATTACCAAAACAGCCCAGTTTTGGTGGCTTTGCCGACGACGGTTTGGCGGTAGTTTTTATAAATTTTGGGCCATTTTTTGGACTATTTTTTGGGTAATTTTTTAAATATAAAATAGTAATAAAATATATCTCAAAATACTGTCAAAAACTAAATAAAAGACTGGGTCAAAATCACAACCCAAATAAGCGGCAAATAGGGGCGGCGGTAGTAGTGGCTTCTAGGTAGTTTTCTGACAGTTTTTTAGGCTATTTTTGAGCAGATTTTTTGATAGAAAGATTCTGTCTTAGGAGCTTTTCAACAATATAAAGTACATCAAAAATAAAGTTCGGAAAGAGATCGAAAAAGCCTCAGGAAGTTGGCGGTTCCAGGTAGCAACGCATAGGAGCAGCAGCAGTCTGTTCCTGGCGGCTTTTTGACATTTTTTTGAGCACGTTTCAAGCTGTTTTTTCATAGAAAAATAGTATTTTTTGAGATCTTTCTTTTGATATAAAGTACATCAAAAACGGAGTTCAGAAAGACGTCGAAAAAGTTTCGGGAAGTTGGCTGCGCAGTGCTGTTGCGGCAACAGCTTTTTTTATTGTTCAGGTAGTTTTTTTGGCAAAAAAATTTCATATTTCGAGAGATTTTCAATGATACAAAGCTCGTCGAAAACAGAACTCGTCGAAAACAGAGCTCGAATGAGGCGACAAGAGCCGTGTGAAGGCGGCGACAAGGTGGTACCGGTGGTGGCTGGTACTGGCCAACTATTTTCTATCTCCCAGGGCTGCTTTGTGTTGATTTTTTGATAGATACAGGACTGATTTGACATATATTGATATATCAGATAGTATCAGGGGAGTCTGATACAATCAGGATACAGGAATCAGAGATAAAAGAGAATTATTATAACTTATCCTCTTCAGAAGACTGAAACGCTTTAGCGTTTCACTTGTATCATAAAATCGGGATGTATGCTATTGTGTTTATATATATATGAACTGCGTGAATGAATGCATATTTGTTTTATTTATCCTGTTAATTTAATTAATTCAAAATTCGGTTTTAATTAAAATATTTTGTAATGAAAAATAAAATTATGTTTTTTTAATTAATTAATTTTAATTAAATAGAAAATTTTTAGATATTTTATTTTTCACAAAATATCATGTTTAAAATATTTTTTATAAAATCGGATATCTTGAAAAAACGTGAGAATTAATTCTGAATTTTGAATAAATTAAATAGAAAAATATTTAATCGAAATAAATTATTATTTTTTGAAAAATGTGAAAAAAATAAAATATATAAATGTCTTTAATCACTATCTTAACTGAAAAGATGAAGAAAAAATTGTGCACTTATTAAATTTTATTTGTTACGCATTTAAACAAGAAAATATGATTTGATAAACCAGAATCTTTAGAATCATGTACACGGGCAGATATTTGCTTCTTTTAAATCGTATGCTTTTCAAAATTAATAAATTTATTTTAATTAAACAGATTTTTGTAACCCTAAAAAATATTTTAAAAATCTAAGTGGGAGAGAAAATTTATTCACAGATAAATCTCGCGGTCTACGTCACCCGTTTGTAGGCGATACAACTAAACCCTACGGTCGGCAATAAGGCCTTCCTCACCAGTGGACAAATTAATTGCGGTATTGCAAGTACAAACCTTCTTTAAGGATAATTCTAGATAATTGTTAGTGTGAATCACTTCTCCATCTGAAGGGTTATTGCGAAGCGATTGATTTAGATTTAGGTGATGGTTAATACTTAGCTGTATATAATAGTATCTTCTCCATCTTAGTCACTGCTATTATATACTGGACCGAAGTTATATCAGCTATTTAACTTTACTTAGCATGGTCTGTTATCTAGATAGTAAAATTAAAAGTAATTGGCACGTCTGGTCTAATGAATGATAGTAGACGTCCTTCCATCGAGCCATGCTATTCCCAGGTTACCAGGCTGCTAGCAAATTAATTTTAAAATGGTAGAGGGAATCAAATTAAAATAAATTTAAAATTTTGCTCATCATAATTAATGATTTTTTGATTATGTGATTCTGAGGATTATAATGGTTTTCTACCCACTCGTTTTAATACTCAAAGAAAATAAACTTATGGGATCAAACTTTGATGACTGGAAAAGTAACTTGGATATAGCTTTAACTACCAATAGTATTCTATCAATACCAAAAAATGTGTTTGTTTCTAAAAAAGGTTCTTTCTCGAGGTCAAAAGGCATAAAGAAGAAAAAAGTTCAGAAATAGAGAGACATAGTTTTTAAGGTAGTTAGTGGGCCACGGATTGGTGTGAAAAAGCCGAAAGGAAAATATTTTCACTGTAACCAGATATGGCACTAGAAAAAACTATGTTCAGTATTTCTCAATAAGCAGAACAATAAGGGTAATTTCTGTTCACTGGTTGTGGAAACATATTTATGTTGGAGGCAATACTGCCAAGATCATTATTTTTATAAATAATTTTTGGTAAAAAATTAACTGGACGGGTAAACGAAAAAACGGGCTCCAGATAAAACTTTTGATAACGAGCGATCAAAATAAAACCCGTGCAACCAAAATTAATTTAAAAGAATACCTTTTGTCGATCGATTTTTCAACTACGATTTGATTCCGAGTTGAAGCTTGTGACGCCCCGTCCTTTGGGCAAGTTAAGACATACATAAATATAAATAAAGGGATATTCTAGCCATCCATTCATGTTTACATACGTTAGATATTATATCATAAAAGAGTTTTAAACCGTTCAAAGTATTTAACTATTATAGTTTTACCAAGAAATTTTAAAAATTATGCTAAGCACGAGAGAACTGAATATAAGAACAAAATCAGAAGTCTCGACTCCTCAAAATGCATCAGCAGGATCCACATGCTCTTGGAACTCACCCTGTTCTTCAAACTCTTCTTCTTCCTTTGGGATGACTTCCTCTAATAACTCCTCTTCACCTGTGGCACGAATGCCATGAGCCAAGATCCAGAAGCAAAACACTCTAACCTTCTAACTAATCTCACGGCACAAAATTCACCACAACACATATCATATAACACCTAGTACAGTTTATAGTCAAGGAGACGGACAAATTTATGACAGGATAGCAAATAAGTCAATAAACATGTGCATATGAGATGTCGTGTATGTAATGCACATGCCCAACTGAACATGCACCCAGATTATAATAGGAATTCTACGCCGGGAATCACCAGAGTAGACTTTTACGGGTATTTGATCACCAAAACCATCATCGCGCCTTGTTGCGAATAGTAAACGCGCGCCTTGGCTTCATACCTTAGTTGTTTTACTTAATAGCAACAGCGTGGGGTCCGCGCCATACTCTAGGCCTACAAGTTTAGTAATCAATTAATTAGTCATATCAGACATATAACAAGTAGTTTGTCCCACCTTAAGACTCGTGATGCCTTTGCCGGTGTCAACCCAAAGTTTATGAGATAATCAAGAAAATTCAAGAGACATTTCACATTATACAAAGTACAAAGATGAGGGATTTAGAACCGCCATCATTGAGCTCTTCTCTGAAGTTACCACTGCAATGGGATTAGGTCCGCCGAATTAGGCTCTCTCCAAAATTACCCTTCAACACATCGCGACAATGGGGTTTAGGTCTTCTATAATTAGGTTCTTCTCCGAAATTACCACCACAGTGGGATTAGGTCTGCCAAATTAAGCTCTCTCCAAAATTATCCAATTTACCTGTATCATAACTCAAGGAGCGACGGAATCAAAGAGACATCCAAACCAAAGTGCTAGCGACGAACCCATGGTGCCTAACAATCTCCATAAACCATTTTAAACACCAGTGACGCACCCAGGGTGTATAAGCCAAAATTATTTCAAACATCGGGGATGCACCCAGGGTGTGTAAACCAAAACATTTTTGAAAATGGCAACCAGAGACGCTCTAGACTTAGAATCAAGAAAGATAATCTCAATACAGCTCATCCCAACAACGGTTTGCACAGATGGACTCCAATATGCCAGGATACAAGTGACAATGCTCATAATATGTACCATCGATCTCAAATGTAACAATTTATAGCATGGCATCAACTAGCATGGCAAGGATCATTGTACAATTCGCAAAGCATAAGGTACAAGAATGTGAAGCACAAGCTACAATTTTCAAGATATGATTCAACATGATAACATAAATTCTAAATCATCATACATTCACTTAGAAACACTATTCAACTAATTCAAATCAATAATCATATAGAACTCGGGTCTCACAACAAGGTACTCACACATACACTTAGCAACTTTTAAGGCTAAAAATCAAGTATTAAATTAAAAGGACTAACAAGGTTTTAGGGTATCTTGACTTGGAATCAAGTTATGATTTTTAAACACCATCTAGAGAAAAATATTTCTTACAACTCTCATGTTTAACACCAATGCCAAAACCTAAAGCAAAGGGGTGAACAAAACATCCTAATTAAAAATGGTTCAGCACTTTTCTCAAGATTTTATCAAAAATATGCTTCTGTTGGTCTCGGCTTTGGGGTATCGTATCAAGTCCAAATGATCCCATTTTTTAATATGTTCTAGTTTAATAAGTCCCCTACAAGTTTTATGTTTAGAGCTAAGGATAGTTGTTTGGAACAAATTAGACTTTTTATCCATTTTAGAAAATAGGTTCTGTCATCCGCCAAAACTCAGCAGAGCCGATTTTGGACAGACGGTTTGAAGTGATTTTTGGGTATTATCCAAAGTGTTTATGGTCTTATTTTTGGGCAGCAAGTACTTCAATATGTTAACTACAATGTTCATGTAGACCACTGGTGAAATAGGTCACTAAAAATAGGGGTTTTGGGCTATATAAAAATATGTGACAGAAGTGTCCCTTGAGGGCTGAAACTCGATAGAGACTTTCAAAGGGGTGTTGACCTATCAAACCTCAATTATTTGTGCTTATATTCGGTGGATAGATAGATATATATGTTATGTACAACTTTCATGTTTTGGCCAAAGTTTGGATCTCACTTTAAACTAGGGTTTCCAAGTCAGTAGTATTGACTAGTCGAAAAATGACACACTTTGATAAAATTGCAATACTCGAGTTCTACTTATGAAAATGAGTTGAAACCAATTTTGGATGAAAGATAACACAAAAATCTAAATCTGTACATAAAGAACATGCTTAGATCAATTTTCTACATTGAGTTATGGCGTTCCAAAGTTCAGGGCAGAAACATCTATGTTCTCAAAAGTCAAGTCTCTTAGGGTCCAAGTCTTCTACTTATGTCATATCAAGTTTTTGTTCTATTTTTTTGTATGCTTGTGTTTTAGACTTTAATATCAAGGATCCAGAGCACTTAGAAGTCATCAAACTCAAATATAACTGATTGTGTAGGTGTAATCCCAAGAGGGGGTGAATTGGGTATTTAAAAAATTTATGTCAATATTGACCTAATTAAACATGCAATTCCAAACGTTCACAAGTATTCTCTAACAAACAAATTCAAGTAGATATAAAATTTAAAGTGCAGAATTAAAGAGATAGAATTAGAGAGATACGACACCAAGATTTACAACATTTGGCCCACCGGCCTACGTCTTTGCCTCAAGCCAACCGCTCTGAGGATTCCACTAAACACTCCTTCAGTAGGTGGAGCGGCCTCTCTCCTTAGTCTAGGCAGAGTAGCCTCTCATAAGGATGTTCTCTTCTCAAGTACACACTCTTTATAGGTGGAGTTCCCTCTTTCCTTCAATAGGCGGAGTGGCCTTTCTTGAGAATCACTTTCTCAAGTTATAATAAGAATAACAAGAAATCCAAATAGAATTATACAATGAATAAGCTCCTTTAGCGAGCAATTGAATACAAATAAAGCACACTAATGTTCATTACAAAGGATATATAAGTGAGAAGCTCAATAGAGAAATTATAAGGTTTTTCTCAAAAATGATTCATAAAAATAAAGAATTTGAAGCAAAAACTTGATGTATATGAGAGAGTATGATGGAGGGCTTTGCTATGTTTTTTTTCAAGGCTTAAGGGGTCTATTTATAGGCCAAAAATATTAACTAGCCGTTGAGCTAAATGTGGTAATGCTCAAACTAGCCGCTGCAGTAAAAAATATGAATTTTAGCTAGTTCAGTCGACTGGACAAGCCCATTCAGTCGACTGGATCCAGTGATTAGTCCACTGGATCGCGACTGCTCAATTTGCCCAACTTCAAATGACTATAACTCCTTCATTCGGACTTCGAATGGGGTCATTCTTCTGTTCAAATTAAAGCCCTAAAAGTCTACTTTCCAATGGTTTAAACCTTATAGAAAAATACAATTTGGACAAAACTATATGACCAAAAAATTGAAGGTATGTCAATTTTTTTCACACACTTTTTTGCATATTTTTGGCAGAACTTCTTTTGAAACATTTTAAAATACATTTTATACTTTGAAAATGATTTTTCATAAAATATTAAGCACCTAGGATCAAACTAAGGTCTCCTATGAGTTTTCACACATATAGCCAATGGTATATGAACATACATAGGTCTTAGTGCATTTACACTTAGAAAATCTTCGAGTCCTTAAGTCTTTTTCTTTTCTTCTTGATTTTTCTCGTGCTCCATGGATCTTAGCCGCTTGTATATGATTTTCATACTTCATGGCTTTTATTTTCCTTTTTCAATTGTGCTTCTGTCATTAAAATCCTGTAAACATACTCAATTTGCACAATTAAAACTTTTGGTTTGTTATCATCAAAATAGGTTGATACCTAGTTAGGCCAACAATCTTTCTCTTTTTTATGATGACAAACAAAGAGCAAAATGTGGTTGCCTTTACAAGGATCCCCCTCACAATATGCATATAACCAAGATTTATAAAATATAATGCAATTAATTTAAGGACTTTAAATTTTCAAGTGATAGGCATTTAAGCACAATTTGACCGATGAATGTGGTAAATTACATTTTTATGATAAAAGTCATTAAGGCATACATAAGCAATTTAACACAAAGCATCCCGCTGTTTAACATATTAAAAGGAATGCAAAAGTTATACATTTTCTTCTAAGCAATATCCCCCTTTGACATTATCAAAATATTTGAAATATAAGCTCTCAACTTTTTTATATGTCAAAAAGATTTAATCATTAAATGCAGTGTATACGCTCTCTTTTTCTTATATTAAAATTAATGTTAAAATAATAATACTTATTTTGCACAAACATTCTCTCCCTTTTGACATCATCAAAAAGTAGAAGCTTAAAAATGAAATTTATTGAAAAATTATTCTCTCACTTTCTGGTATAGTATCATTTGATGGAAAAACAAGATATTATGCACATGACTCGGCCAAGCGCCACAAGTCGACTGTGACTCGGCCTTTACCCAGGGCCTCCGCCACGGCAGGATACTGGCCCAAACCTTAGCCAACAATCCCCCCCAACACCTGCCCGCAAAACTCGCAAGCAGCATGCCTTACTCTGGGGAATCGAACCTGAGACCTCGCTCTGATACCAATTGTTAAAAAAATTGATTGTCAAAATAATACTAATTGATATGATACCAATTGTTATTCGATATCAAGTTATACCAATTAATAAACTGATACCAATTGTTATTCATTGGTAGAAATATAAATAATACTAATTATTAACCATTCTCCCCTATTTTCTAAAAAAACCATTGAAAATTATTATTTTTACACCAATAATGAAGATAATAACTTTTCATGAAAGCACTTTTAAGGCGTTAAAACAATACCAATGGGTAGATAATATGCAAATGGCTTCCAAAGTAGCTATTTGTGCATTGGTTGAAACCTTGTGCCACAGCTTAAAATTTTTAGAACAAAAATGCCATATACATTGGATTTAATAATTCCATGATTTCACGTACATAATATCTTTTGTAATAATACCAATTGAAATAAGAAAAACGTTTTCACTCTATTTCAATTTAACAATTGATGTTCTAAAAAAATATTATGATACCCATATAATTTCAAAAGTATGATTTCTTTTATATCATTTCTATTAACTCAAATCATACCAATTGTAAGGATAGAAAATTTTCTCTTTTACTAATTTAACAATCAATATGCATGAAAAAATTATGATCCATTAAGTATACATGTGCAAAAAGTTTTCTACAAAAAATAGCACATAATACCAATTGTTATGACTTTTTAGAAAATGGTATCAAATGTTACTCAAAAAGTCATTTTTATCTGCATTCAAATCCGACAAATTGATATAAATTATGAGCACAAATATGATCTTATGAAAAAAATATATATATATACATTTTTAATACAGAAAATTCAGTTATGACAAAGAGGATGTGAACATTTAGAGCACATTGTCATTTTATTTAATGAGTATGAAAATTGAGTATTAAAGAATTATGGCATAGTATGGATTATGAAATGATATTTTTAATAAAAATATTTATGCTCCAATTTGCATATGTATGACCTTCAAAAAGATATTTATTTTCTAAGTCATAGCATATAAGGTTTTTAATAAAAATATAATGCATGACTTAAGCACAAAAAAAATATTATGATCCATATTTATATAAAAATGATATTTAGCTATTTTATATGTAAGGAATCATTTTCATAATAAAAGAGGTACAAAAGTACATAGGAAAGATTATACCATTTGAGTTTCCATTGATCACTTTGTCAAGTCCCAAGCAATATTATATTTTGAATCTTGACTTAACATCCCACTCGTGCTTTGGGCTTCCATTTATTATGATTTACTTGATCGCTCGAGTGGAGACATCTAGGTACCTACAATACAGATTTAAGTGGGATCTTTTGGTACCCATACCTTTTTTGGTCCAATAAGGTTAGTACTCGAATCATACTTCATTTTTCAAATGATATTTTTATCAATACCTATTTTTCTTCTATAAGGGCAATTATGCCTAACATGACCATTTTTCATACAATATAAACAAGTAGTTTTGGCATGATTATTTTTAGAACAAGTATTACTTGAAGAAACCTCTAAGTCTTTAATTTTCTTTTTTAACTTTATAATTTCATTTTCGCTATGAAAGGATTTTATTCTTTTAAGCTCATCTCTTAAATAATTATTTTCTTATTTAATAGTGAAAATTTCAATTTTATGATCTTTTTCAAAAATCTCATAAGATGATTTTAACTCAATGAGTTCTTTTGAAAGATTTTCAATTTTCATTTTTAAAAAAGAATTTTTCTTGCCTAACTTCAAAAAAATATTTATATAAATCATAAAACTCCTTTTTAAGTTCCTCATATGTGGGCAATGATTTATCACGTGATTCATCACTACTAGAATTTAATTTATTTGAAGTACTTGTAATTTTAGAATTTACCTCACTAATGCTATGAGCCATATAGCAAAGATTTACCTCCTCATTGCATGAATCCTCATTGGAAGTGCTTGAGTCAAGTTGATCTTAGGTTGTAGCCTTCATAGCGTTCTTCTTCTTCTTTTTGAAATCTTTCTTTCTTGATTCCTTTTCACGTGAATCACTTTTGTACTTCTTTAAGCCTTGGAATTTCTTTGCAAGCTTTTTATCATTTCTTAGAAAATTTCCAAGCTTTCTAGTGATGAGCTTCATATCACAATCTTTATCATTTTCATCACTAGAGTTCTCATTTGATGCTTTGAAAACAACCATCTTTCCTTTGTTGAGCTCAATTTCTTTATCATTAATTTCATCTCATAGGTAATGAGTGACCCGATGAGTTCATCCAAGGTCATTTTCTTCAAGTCTCTAGCTTCCATGATGGCTGTAGTTTTAGCTTTTCATACTGGTGGCAAACCCCTAAATACTTTTCTTAATAATTCATAAGAGGGGTAAGTCTTTCCAAGAGCATGTAAAGAATTGTTGATATGCGTAAATCGAGTATACATTTCAGATATTGATTCATGAGTATGCATCTTAAAAGACTCATATTTACTTGTTAATCGATCTATTCTAGAATCTCTAATATCATCAGTTCCTTCGTATGTGATTTCAAGCTTTTTTCAAATTTCTTGAGCACGTATGCAAGTCATAATTCTATTATACTCATTTGCATCTAAAGCGCAATATAAAGCAATAATAGCACTTAAATTAATTTGCAAAAGGTTTATATCATTATCATTTAATTCATGGTCAAGTTTAGGAACTTTATTTCCATCAACTATTTTCATGGGAATATAATCGCATTTTTCTACAACTTGCCAAGCATGCCAATTCACACTTTGAATAAAACTTTTCATGAGTTGTTTCCAAAAAGTATAATGCATGCCACAAAATAAAGGAGATCGTGCGGACAATTGTTCCTCACCAAAAGGAAATGCACTGATTTTAGCCATGGATCTTTTCACAAAAACTTTTTAAGAAAAATGTGATCTCCTTTGATACCAATTGATAGTGTAGGTGCAATCCCAAGAGGGGGTGAATTGGGTATTTAAAAAATTTATGCCAATATT
>JAULJZ010205863.1:0-42903 GCA_032270985.1 Heliamphora pulchella
GAGTCTCATTTGCTCTTGATTTGGTTAGTGGCGGTGATCTCTCCGATTGTGTGCACAAAGGGGGAGAGATGGGGCCACGTTCTTCTACAAAATAGTGAGCTTTGTAGGGCACCCGAGTTGGGGTGCGGGCACCTTGGTGTAGAGGTGTGGGTCATGCTGTTTGGGTGTGGCAGATTGACGACGACAACGACGGCAGAATCGACAGCGATGCTGATTATCTTCTAGGTGGCTTGGAGAATTCAAGTCAAGGTGGAGATCCTTCGTCTTACCAGAAGGCTACATGCAGATCAAAAGGAGAAAGGCGTGCAGGTCGAGGATTGCCGACAGTTCTTCAAGATGGTTGAAAGATTCGAGCCAAGGTGGAGATTGTTGGAATTGACTCGAATGTCAATATCAGATTTAGCAGCTAGGTTTATTTAGCAGCTGTCCTATTGGTCATTTAGCAGCTTTTCTATTGTTGATTTAGCAGCTATCCTATTGTTGTTTTAGCAGCTTCTATTTTGGTAGTCTCCTATAAATAGGATAGCTAGGGTCTCATATTGTAGGTGAGAAAATTGAGAAGCTAGCTGGTAGAGAGAAGGGAGTTGAGTTTTGTACTCTTTCACATTCATCATAGTGAAATATTTTTCTCTCTCGCTCATGGACATAGGCCGGTGTGGGCCGAATCACGTAAATTTTTGGTATTATTTATTTTCTATTTTTT
The DNA here is from genome assembly GCA_032270985.1 of Heliamphora pulchella. Classification (NCBI taxonomy): domain Eukaryota; kingdom Viridiplantae; phylum Streptophyta; class Magnoliopsida; order Ericales; family Sarraceniaceae; genus Heliamphora; species Heliamphora pulchella. Next base: position 704 of record JAULJZ010205863.1, read on the forward strand.
GTGCGTGGTTTTGCTTCTGTTCGCGTTCGGGAATTGGTGTTCAAATCCCATCAAGGATGAGCACCTATTTGGTTTTTTTCAAATTTAAATCTATGTGAATTGTTTGTTTTTTTTCAAAATGTGATCTATTGGTGTACTCTTACTGTCCTTGTTCGTTGTTACCCTCTTTCTTGTGTCATGTGAGATTAACTAAGAAATTGTTAGAAAAGGGCGTCGGAGGTTTGTTCCGGCACACCCTCTCCAACGATCAAGTCAGTATTTCGATGAAGTAATGAATAAGTAATCTCAAAACTATTTTCTAGAGAGAGAGAGGGTGAGAGAGAGTGTGTTTGAATTTTGTCATACCTTTTTTCCTACTACATTTTCCATATAATGGATCAAAGAGACATTTGGCTAACAAAACACGTAAAGACCATTGTAACCATATCCTTGATATCTAAATTTAAAGTTATGTGAATTGTTTTTTTTTTTCTCAAAATGTTATCAAAAAATTCATCTATAACTTATTTCATTTAAAAATTTTAAGGACACGATTTGAAAATCACACTATTTTCCTACTTTCTTTCCCATTAAAATTTTAGTTCCATTGTAACTCTTTTAGCTTTTTTTAAAAAAGTTTACATTCTCTCTTTTACTTTTTTTATTAAAAAAATTGAATACCCACGTATAACGTACTTATGCGGGAACCCTAATTGAACATAAAGGCACAATTCCATCAAGATCAAGAAAATCAAAAGCAAGCAAGGGGGTTAATGAACAAGGGTAAAAAAGTCACTTAACTTTTTAATTGTCCCATTCCTCATAATCCGGGAATGATAATATCCACCCTCTCTTACTTTGGAATAAATTAATTTATGTACGAGATATAAAAATTATTGGGAGGGCTTTCATCGGGCCTCTTATATAATCCAATCTTATTTTATCTGAATTATTTCACAACCAAACAAGGCCTACGAGAATTAGATGGGGAGGATAAGGTCCGAGGTTGGTTACACAAATCCAATAGATAAACAGATTGTAGCTTTTTGGGGACCCCGTGTACATGTCCTCAAAAGGATGTTTGGTATAACTTTTTAGGCCTAAGCTCGAGTTTGGTTTCGCTAAAGAGTTGGCTTTTTATAAATTAAAAAAAAAGTCAATTTTTAAGTTATATTGTTTGGCTTTTCAAAAAAGTTAAGTAACTTATTTTTTATCTCTTAATCCAAGAAATAAAATTTATGCACATTTCAAACACCTTAATTTTTTTAAACTGAAATTACTATAATACTCTTAATTTAAAAAGTCAATTCTCTTTACAAAAACAAAAAAAATCGTACCAATATTTCAAACACTGCAACTTAAAAATAAGAAGTAAGAGTATATTAGACATTTTAATAACAAAAAAAAAACAATTATAAAAAAATTATTCCAAACACCCTAACATTTTTTTATTTCTTTATTTTCTAAAAAACCTAAATATCTTAAAAATTAAACTTTTTAAACATTCCAAACAAACCCTTAACTAAGCTTGCCTACTTTCCCACGTCAAAAGTATCAAAAGTATCAAAAGATTCAAAAAATATATATATATCCTTTTCAAAAGGCTAGTTGGAATTGTTTTTAAAATCTATTTAGCTGTTTATTACGAGGTCCTATTTGGTAATATTTATATTTTTTATTTTTTATTTTTTTTAATTTGTTTATAAACGATAAACAAAATCATATTTAATATTTATTTCTATTTTCAAAAAACTATAAATAGTGTTTAGAATATACCAAATTTTTTAAAACAAAAAAATATATATTTTCACTTATTTTGTAAATAAATTTTTATTTTATCTTTTTTCTTCCATTACCCTGGCCACCAATTCTGACCACGGCCTCCGATTACTACATTTGGCCAACACCTCCGACCACCTCAGTCGACCACAACATACTGCCATCGCCTCCTACCACTACTTTCGACTACCACTTTTGACTACAATCATTATTTCTTACTATTATCTCTGGCTAGTGTTGGAGGCAAAACTGGCAAGATCATTGTTTTTGCAAATAATTTTCGATAAAAAAATAACTGAATGGACAAATGCCGAAACGGATTCCAGATAAAATTTTTGACGTCGAACGATCAAAATAAAAACCCGTGCAACTACAGTTAATTTAGAAGAATACATTTTATCGTTCGATTCTTCAACTACGATTTTGATTTCGAGTTGAAACTCTCGTCAGATCTTCTACTGTATTCCCTTATGCGATTCCAAATGTAATGTGGGTTACAATCTATCGAGAACTTGTACTGACAGAATTTAGATAACTTTAGTCTTGAAGACAAGTTATGAATATGGTTCAGCCTACCTGCATATTTATAGGGTTACAGTAAGGATCTGTGGAATAATTATGACGAAAACTTCTAGTGGAACACAGATACCCATACAACGATTTTCGCAATTAAGTAAATCTCATTGCGGTATCTGCAATTATGAAAATCTTGTAACAGTTTCTGTAATTTTCATAAAATACTAAATTACAGTTCATACCACTAAAGAACTGTAATTGCACTCAATACCTTATTGCATTGAGTTTCTGTTATTAGATGCCTAACATTTCTCCCCACGTTAAGATTCTCGATACCCGCCAATTAAATTTAATTACTGACAATTTAATTTAATCGGCCCCTTAAAATTTTTTAAACCCTTCCGCGTAACTTATTTGACCGTCGAATAATCAAATCCACTTACAAGGTATGGCCCGGTCGAAACTTATAAACTTCCTTAAGGGGTATCATCAATTTTAATCATTCAGGACGTGAATTTTCGTCAATAATTAATATTCACTATATAAATAATACCGCTATCCAACTCACTGGAAATATAGACCCATATAAGATCGCACTCTCTAATAAATCAAAACAACGAATATGAAATATATGCAAATCAATAATTATTTTAGGATTAAAAGCATAAGCACTATTCATAATAACCTTGGGGTGTGAATTAATTTATATAGTCAGTATAAAATTAATTACCCTAATATGTCATGTTCAATACACACAAAGTGTACTAGTACAGAAAGTTAGAACAATAGACGACGCTATTATATATTCTCCGTAACCAAGACAAACTTACTAAAACTCTGTACTACAGTTGTACCAATGGTATATTCATTTTCATCTAAACTGTAAACATAAAAATTATATTCTACAAGAACCTAAAATCTGATCTTCTGTGTGCAAGCCGTACTTTACATACCAAATTAAATACTGTACAGATTAAAAGACATTCGTGCATAATATTAAAAAAATGATATACATACATTACTCATTAAGATTATCATAAAATAAAAAATTAATTTTATTAAAATTAAATTAAATACTAAAAATATAATTTTCAGTATACCAACCCTAACAGCTAGCACCTCCAGTCACCACCTCTAACCATCACCATCTGGCCTCCACCTGCAACCACCTGCTCTGACAACCACATTCGACCAAGCCCTCCAACGACTATATATGGCCACCGCCTCCGACCATCATCGCTACCCCTTACTATCATATTATTACTGGCTAACACATTTGGTTACCATCTCCAAGCACCATCTCCGGTCACCACCTTTGACCACTACATTCATTTGTAACCCCTAACTACGACTTTTCAAACATATACATGCCAAACATGTTTTTAATTTTATTTTTTTATAAAAATAAACAAAAATATATTTTTTTCTTGTAAACGTAAAAAAAAACTGTAAACATTACCAAACGGAGTCCAAGTAATCACGATCGTTCATCCTATTTTTGTGCCAAACTGCAAGCCTTGATAGACTTTTCGAGAGGATTAACAAGACCGAAACCTATCATAAATTATCTTGGGCGGCACGAGTTCTCGTTAACAAGTTTGGCACAACTCGTACTTACAAAGTATAACTTAACTCACATTTATATTACATTCATAAATAAAGCATTGTATAAATCGATATTCGTAATCACAGAAAATGAATATCAAAACCAAGGATATTTATTATAAAGAAAATACAAAATTTATCAAGAGTTATACACAGAGTAAAAAGAATAAAATTTGCAATCAAATACAAAGTTCAAGTATCACTTAGCTAAGGTTTCGTCTAAAATCGTAAAAAAGATGTTTAGAAGCTCATGGATGTAGGTGAGGAAGCGGAGTTTTTGACCAAACACGTCATTAGAAGACATTTCGAGTGAGGAGCCGCCTTTATTTCATTCTTTTCACCCGGTAGAGAGGGCCTCAATGTAGCTTAGCTCCTGTTTGGTTGACTTAGGAAATAATAACCAAATGAGTATAAATTTTTCAAAATAATTATTCTTATTTGATTACTTGTAAAATTTGAATATGCATGAAAAATCAAATTTCTCGCCATCCAAACATGATGTTAAAAGTGTGGAAATTGTTTCCACTCTTTGAGTCCCTCTCAATCAAATTCCTACTTGTGTTGATTGTTGTGATAGCTTATAGAATTGGACTATTACGACAATGGCTTCTACGTTTATGTTTGGATGACTATAATTTATTAATTTTAAAGAAGAATGAGAATGTGATTCTAAATAAATAAAAAAGCAATTCTTGATTACTTATTTCACCATAAGTTACATTTCAAAACTAAGCTTGTGTTTGGCCTAATTTTTTTTATAGGCTTTTTGACTTATGGGATTTTTTACAAAAAATAAATGTGAGAAAAGCTAATTAATTATAATAGGAGGCCAAATGGTAACTTAGATTACATGATTCTTTTTCATGATTCTTATCATTATGGGATTGAATTATTGCAATTATTAGTCTCGTGCGACTAATAATCTCTTAAATATGCAAGATTAAGACTACGAGAAAGATATTAGATTTTATCTCCCATCGTATTATGGTCGAAATTAATAAATCCTAAATAGAAAAGATTAAAACTACTAGAAAGATGATATTAGATTTTGTCTCCCATCGTATTATGGTCGAATTTATTCTATCTTAAATAGGCAAGATTAATACTACAAGAAAGATGATATTAGATTTTGTCTCTCATCGTATTATGGTCAAAATTAATCTCTCTTAAATAGGCAAGATTAAGACTACAAGAAAGATGATATTAGATTTTGTCTCCCATCGTATTATGGTAGAAATTACTATTTAATCCTTTTATTTTAAACTATGAGAAAATTCTCCCATGAACATTTTTCAATTGAAGAGCAAGTACATAACTTAAAAAACATACGTCTTTAATCCATTAATTTTGTGCAAAACAAACAAATTATTACACAATTAATTTCTTAAAATAAACAAGTAGTGCGCGATTAATTAATTCTTCATTATTAATCTCATCTCCTAAATAATTTTAAAAATAATCCCATTTTAATCAAACATTGCCAAAGTGCTAGACGTCTGTTTTGTGGTGGAAGGGGCAAAGTTCTGGCTATAGGGATGGGCTTGGCCACCTAAATGTTGAAGTTAATACCCATTACTTTGGGCCTTAAAATACAAGCCCATCATTTTTTACTAAAATAACCACACATCACTACTAGAAAAACAGCTTTTTGCCTCGGAGTTTTTGTGCATCAGCTACGATATCGACGCAAAAAGTGGCTTTTTGCAACGGCAAAAATTCCTAACGTAAATAAATTAAAAAAATAAATATTTACGATGGCACAATGATGGTCGCAATTATTGTGGTCATATAAAGTATGTATTTACGACGGAAAAATAGTCGACACAAAAATTTCGACGCAAATAAGAAAATAAATAAATATTTATGACGACACAATGGTGGTCGCAATTATTATAGTCGCAAAAACTATGTATTTATGAGAGGTACGTGCACAGCACATGCTACTGTATTTTTAATTGACTCAGTTACTGGATATATTTTTATAATTGAATTCGTTCATTATGTAAAGCTTACTGAGTTTGTCATCTATACAAAAAATAAAGTTGATTCGATATATTGATTTACTCATCTTTTTTCAAAATATTCATTTATATGTAAATAATGTAATCTAACTTTAGAAAATATTTATTTACCTATTTTCTCTTAAAATCACATTCATCATTCATTTAGTTGTTAATAAATGTTATATAACTACATAATTATAGATATCGAATCAACTTCAATTTTTGATAGATAACAAACTCGACAAGCTCTACATAATAAAAATATCTAATCATAAAATTATATATTAAAAAAATGCGCTCACAAGCCCAACAACCATCTCTTGTCCTTTTATATACTAGTGTCATGCACGCGCAATGCCCAATAAACATTCATTAATGATGAATGTGATTTTAAGAGAAAATAGGTAAATAAACATTCATTAATAGGCAATTAGTTTTGATCCAAAAAAATTCTAGTAGTCAACATGAAATTATAGAGGATTACCTTAGAGAATCATAATAATTAAGACTACAAGCTATAATTCTACAAAAATAATTATATCGATATTCTTTTTAAGTACCATTGCCCTTCTATTATCGAAAATTGATATTAAGAGATTTAATGATAGTTTTTAGACCAAGACTTTTATAGTCTAATGACATCTCCTCAACTTCCAATTGTGAAAGTTTTAAGTTCGAGCACCATGGTGGACAGTTGGGGGTGATCCCCATTTACTTTTCCTTAAATTAGGATAGTGTTAGTTCTTGTTGTGGTAACAAAAAAAAAGGAAAGTCTTTAAAATATAAAGATAGTTATAAGGTCATTTTTTGTTTAATTGCACTTTGTATCATATCTACAGGCACCATTGACCTCTTGTGTTCGGCATTGATGAAACTAGTAATTTTTAGATTGTATCTTATAATAGAAGTTGTGAGTGTTTCGTAAATGTATTAACTTGCAGCTGAAATAAAAAAAATAATTATAACTTATAACAGAAATTGTGCGTATTTGGACAACATTATAGCGTATGGCTAAAATTAATAACAGAGAACTAAAAGTTTGTAGCAAAAATTTTGCCAAACACCCCATTATCGCTAATTGCCACTATCATGACTATAACCATATTTTATCAAAGGATCTTTCACAAATTTTGATTTCTCGATCTAAAAAGGTTAATATCATCAATATCATATATTTTTATTGTCATTAGTAGCTTTTGTTAGAGTCAATCAAAAGAAACGCCAAACCACAATTTTTGAAGTAATATTAATTAAAATGAATAATTTTAAAAGTTAATTTTTCTTAAAAACAAAATTTTATAAATAAAATGATAGATGAACATCAGTATAGCTAACATATCACATTCAACTGAAGTAGCAAAGACTTTCATAATTTCAAATGGCAACTTCATAGCAAAAATAGAGTGATAAAGTTGTAAATCATTATAGCTAATAGCTATCGCCTATTGTATAGGAACTGTTGGGTGTGTCTTATATTCTTCGGAATTATATAATTAGGGTTTTATAATTATATGACGGCTAGAGTTTTAAGATTTCATAATTATATGGATGTTGAAATTTTAGGGTTTACCTATAAATATGAGCTTTATAGTTCTAGGAAATTTATGGAGAGTTTAATCAAAGAAATAGAAATTAGAGAGAGGCGAAAAAATATCAGGTGCACCAAAGTAACCCTTAAGCGAGGAAACATGATTTATTTCAAAACTCGAGTTATGAGTGTATTGTTTCCTTCTGTTAGCCCAAGGGTATTTTAATAGATTTTGTTGATTTTATTAATTCGTATTTTCTAATTAAATGATTTAAAAAGATTGTATTTAATTATTTTTAAAAATGTAGTGTCAACACTACATGGCAAATGAGTCAATACCTTATATCATTTGTGCTGACACATCTAGCTAAATGAGTTAACACTAAGTGTTCTTGAACAGAACGTTTTGTATCGATATCAATTGATTTTTGGGGTCAACACCTATAGGCAAAGCACGCTTAACAAACTAAAGTGTGTTGACACTGTTAAAATTTAGGATCGACACATTAACAGCTTTGCTTGAGACGTTTCAGGAACTCAAGTGTGTCGACACCAAAAAAATTTATGTCGATGCCTCTAGTATTGAATCGGGATCAATGATGAGTCGACACCAATCCAAATGAGTCAACACCTCAACACCTTGACGGGATTCAACTTGTATCGACACCAATACGCACATGAGTTGACACCAAGTGATTCTACAGTTCCAAGCTCTAAAGTGTCGACACCAAAAACAAATTGAGTCGACACTTAAACACCATCCAAAAAACTCAAAAAGTCGACACCAACGAAGCAATAAGTCGACACCAAGACTTCAAGTCATTTTTCGGACACTGACCTAAAAGTGTCGACACCACAGAGTAACTAAGTAGACACAAAGGCATCCTCTGAAAACAAGCAGTTTGGGTCGACACCAAAGTGAAGAAGTGTCAATATTAAAATTTCAGTAGCCAAGTCAGACTTCATGGGTCGACACCAAAATGAAGAAGGGTCGACACCGTTTTTCCAGTAGACAAGTTTGACTAAAAGGGTCAACACCAAAGTGAAGATGTGTCTACACCATATTCTTAATAGCTAAAGTCTATCATCTAAGTCGACACCAGCGAAAACAAGAGTCGACACCATGAGCAGACCATAAAGCCTTGAGTCGACACCAACTCTAATATGAGTCGACACCAAGGTCCTACCTGGAAAACTAAAGAAATGCATGGGTCAACACCGAAAGTTCCATGAGTCGACACTATTGTGTGGATAAAAAAAATACAGAAATAAGGTCAACACCAAGAAAGTACTGAGTCGGTACGTTTGACCAAGAACCAAGACTACGACCAGATTGTATCGAAACCAAAGGAATTTGTGTCAACACTTGCAACAGATTTCAAAAAGCACGCTGGTTCAAATAGTAACATTTTCAGAGCATTTATTGCCTCCATCAATCACCCAACGATCATTTACTTCAGTGGGCTATATAAGGAGTTAATTTTCAGAGTTTCAAACTTTTGGACACTATTCTATTAATTACATTGAAAGCTCAAATTCTTCAAAGAAGCATTTACTGCTTCATTAACTTCTCCAACCCAAATACTCTCACCTCTTTGTACATTTATTAGCAAACCATTGTAAGGAGTGAGTGTTTGTGAATCTCTGATTCAAATCTCATTTATTGTAAAAGGTGAGTCACCTTTGTGTTCCTTTAATAGAGTGAGCTAACATCTTAAAAAAAGATGAAGAGAGTTTAGAAAAATAAGTGATTGTAGAAACCTCTTCAAGCTGTAAAGACTTTTGAATGCGCATGTGAAGTATTTGATTATAGTGCAAATTTTCAAGAGAAGTCTTGGAGAGTGGACGTAAGCATGGAAAAAATCAAACCAGTATAAATTTTGGTGTCTGGTTCTACTTTCTCTCTCTTACCTCTTTAATTTCACTGTTGTTTATATCTTTACTATATTTGTTTTGTGAAATTAAAAAATTTTCGAAAATATTTTTAAAATTGTTATTAATATTTTAAAATCTAATTCACCCCTCTTGGGTTGCCTAGGACTAACAGTTGGTATCAGAGTTTGGTCTCTTGTTTAGTGACTTAGCAATCAAAGAGGATCAATGGCAACTAGTATTGGACCAGTTCAACTAGAAGGCCAATCTACCAATAGACCACCCTTGTTCAATGGAACAAACTATAATTATTGAAAAGTCAGGATGAGAATATATATTTAGGTTGTTGACTATGACCTTTAGAGGGTTATCATAAATGGCCCTAAAAGGCCTACTAAAGTGGTAAAAGGGACAACTGTCCCTAAGCCTAAAAATGAATGAACTGAGACTGGTGTAAGAGAGATACAAAAAACACTAAGGTCATGAACCTTTTATATTACTCTCTTGACCCTAATGGGTTCAATAGGATCTCCATCCGTAACACTACCAAAGAGATATGTGATAGACTTGAGGTTACCAATGGGGGAATCAACCAAGTCAAATAATCTAAAATTAATATGCTTATTCATAATTATGAATTGTTTAAATGAAGTATGATAAAACCATTTTTGAAAAGTTCACTAGATTCACTGACATTATAAATGGACTAAAATCTCTTGGTAAGGTGTATTTTAATGCAGAAATGGTGAGAAAGATTCTAAGGTGTATGCCAACGAGTTGGGAAGCTAAGGTAACGGCCATTTAAGAGGCTAAAGTTCTCACCACTCTTAACTTGAGGAGTTTCTTAGGTCACTCATGACTCATGAGATGAACATGAAAATAGATGATGAAGAAGACAACAAAAAGAAGAAAGGGATTGCCTTTAAGTCCTCCATTCCCGAGAATGAATCTGATAAAGTTTCCTCGAGTGATGAAAATGAAGACCTTGTTCTATTCACAAGAAAGTCCAAGAGATTTCTTAGAAATAAGAAACAAAAAAAAAGTTCTTCAAGAAATATAGGTACAAAGGTGATCCCAACAAATTCAAAGGAAAAACTAGCTGATTCAAATGTGACCACAAGAAGAATGAAATCATTTGCTTTAAATGCAAAAAGATTGGTCACATGAAGGCAGAATATTCGCAACTCAAAAAGCACTACAAAAAAGGGTTCAAGAATGCAATGCTGGTTACATGGGGTGAAAGTGAAGATAACAGCTCTGGGGATGAAAAAAGGAAAAAGAAAGTTGCAAATCTATGTCTTATGGCCAAGAAAGATAATGAGATAATTGATGTTTTTTTTTCTTTAGAAGAATTACAACTTGCTTTTGAAGATATGCATAAAGAATTAAAAAAAATGGATGCTAAAAAAGTTGTTCTTAAGAAAATGGTCTTTTCTAATCAAATGAAAATGAATCTTTAAATGAAAAATAAAAAATCTTTTTTTTGTCAAAACAACTTTTTAAAAAAATAAAAACAAAGTTTTAAGTGATAGTTAGAAGATCTCACCAACATTGTGCATAAATTTACTCTTGAAAAAGAGAGCCTTGATAAATTTTTTGGTATGCAAAAATGTGTCTTTGACAAAACTGGCATAGGTTATCAACCAAAAAGAAAATAAAAATTTTTGAGCAATATTTTTGTTAAAGCTTCTTCTAATCACTATCATGCTACTTGCTTTCACTGTTACGAGTATGGACATATTGTCACATAATGTCCGCATAGAAAAATCCATGCTTTACACACTCACATGGAACTAACTCCAATGGATCTAAAAAATCTGGATACCAAAAATCAAAACTTGATCTTCTTTACAAGTGTGTCTCAAGTCCTCATTCAAGGAAAAGATGTGACACCTTGATAGTGTTTGCCTCTCTCATGCCCAAAGATGGCGAGTTTATGACATTTTGAGACAATAGCAAAGGCAAAACATATGAGTTGGTTGTATTGATAAAACTTTTTCTCCTTCTATTGAAAATATTTTGTTTATTGATGGTTTGAAACATAATCTTCTTAACATCAATTAGCTTTGTGACAAAGGCCACGAAGTTGTTTTTGATCATGTTAAATATGTTATTAAAAAGTCAACCGACAATCAAGTTACTTTTTAAATGTCATAGGCATAAAAATGTTTACACTTTCAATCTTAATGACCTATCTAAAAATAACACAAAATGTTTAGCTGCCTTGAGAGATAACTGTTGGTTGTGGTATAGAAGGCTTGGACATACTCATATGAATTTGATTTCAAAACTTTTGAAAAAGGAGTTGGTAGTTGGTTTATCTCAACTCAAATTTGAAAAAGAAAAAATTTGTGATTCATGTCAATAAGGTAAACAAGTTAGAAGTTCTTTTCAATTAAAATGGTGATTTTTATTTCTAGGCCATTACAATTGTTGCACATAGACTTGTTTGGTCTAACAAGAACTCTTACCCTTAGAGGCAAGAGATATGCATTTGTTGTGGTTAATGATTTCTCTAGATACACTTGAGTGTTATATCTAGCTCATAAGGATGAAACCTTTACTGCTTTTTCAAAACTGTCTCGGAAGATTTCAAATCATAAAGGTTTTCAAATCACAAGTATCAGAGTGATCATGGTAGGGAATTTGAAAACAAAGATTTTGAAAAGTTTTGTGATGAAAGTGGTATATACTATAACTTCTCTGCTCCTAAAATCCCTCAACAAAATAGAGTTTTGAGAGAAAGAATAGGACTCTAGAAGAAATAACTAGAACCATGCTCTGTGAAAATAACCTACGAAGATACTTTAGGGTTGAGGCTATCAATACAGCTTGCTATACTGTGAACAGAGTCATGATTCGAGTTTCACTTAAGAAAACTCCATATGAGTTGGAGAATGAAAAAAAATCCAACATCAGTTATTTTCGTGCTTTTAGTTGTAAATATTTTGTTTTGCACAATAACAAAGAAGTTTTGGGCAAGTTTGATGAAAAATCTGATGAGAGTATTTTCTAAAGTTATTCTATATCTAGTGAAGCCTATAGAATTTTTAACAAAAGGACCATAGTTGTTAAAGAGTCTATACATATTGTTTTTTATGAGGCTAGCCTCAGTTCTTCTGTGAGCTCCTTATCCGTTTTCTTTTTCGGCGTTTTCGAACGCACGTTATGTGTTTTCATTGCAGCATATTTTTACTGCTTTTGATGCATGATCGGGCTTAGATATGAATGCGGGGTAGGTTCCCGGGGCCGTTGACTGTTGTGGTGCGATTCTCGAAAAATTTTTAAAAAAAGATATTTTGGAGACTTATAAATATCTAGAGTTAGATATTTTCATAAAGATATTTTTCAAAACTTCTCCAGTAAGTTTTTCGTTTTCTCTCTGCCTTCTCTCTAAGTTCTCGGGCGCCCGAGGCTCAATTTTCAGCGATCCAACAGTAGATCCTTATTTTTGGGGTCGTGGGCTAGGCAACCATCCTGTCAGATTTTAATTTTGGCGAAGCTCAATTTTGCACGTGATTCGAGACGTTGAGTTTTAAACTCACCGAGGTAGGATTCTAGACCCCACTGCTGTATAAGGGTGCTATGGGTAAACGTGTGGGCTTTTAACGGGTAGATTGCTATAGATCTGCATTTGTTTCAAAGTTACATTTTTAGGCTTAAAACTCATTTTCGACGATTTCTGTGGATGGAAGTCGGGAGTTTCTTTTGAGGTCTCGGTGTTAGGCCTTGGCGTGTGGGTGTTCACGGGTGTTGAATCGGAGTTCGGAGGCTTCAGTTTGGGGTTTAGATGTAGAAACCTATAGCTTTGAATCAGTTTTCGCCGAGGTTCGGTCGACTGAACCATGGGGTTCGGTCGACTGAATCGAGGGATTTGGTCGACTGAACCATGTGTTTTGGCGTTTTGTGGTTTTTCAGTAGGGTGTTCGGTCGACTGGAGGTTAGGGTTAGGTCGACTGAAGTTGTGGGCTGTTGGTTTGTGATTTTGGGTTGATTCCTTGATTTTCGATTGGTGTCCTATGGTATTCAATTAAGTAATTTATGGAAATTGCTTGATTTAAATACATGTGGATTCCTTTTGGGGTTTGGTTGGTTGTGTGGTGGTTTCAGAGGTCGTGTCGTGGCCTCAGGTGTACATTTGAGTGTTGCCCTCGTGGGTGATGTGCATGGTAGATGCGGCTTGTTGGTGCACGGTAAGATGCGTGGTTTGCTGTGGGATTTGTGTTGGCGTGGGTGAGCATCGTGGGTCAGTTATGGCCGTGTTGGGAGTGTTTGGGCCAGTGGTGGTCGTGTGGGTTGTCCCGTGAGTGGATGTCGGTTTGTTTCGGCGGGTGACGTCGTGATGTATGGTTATACATGGTTATGTGCATATTTATAACTGTTTATTTATGTACAGAATATATATAAGTGAATTGCATAAGGTGATATCGTTATGTGTAACATGATTTATGCATTAAAACCTAGAGTTTTATAGACATGTGACGTCGGTTGTAGAACGTCGTGTTGATACATGGTTATATGCTTTAAATCCTGATTTAAGTTTGCATATGTGTATGAAATGGATTAGATGAATCTGTGATCCAGTAGATGTAAATCTTGATTGATGATGCATGTGTGGGTGTATGAGGTAGGCTGCGAAAGCCGGTGTATGAGGTAGGCTGCGAAAGCCGGTGTGTGTGCGATATCTGACGGATTGAAATGAGATCCTGACGAGACACGGGTGTGAGTGTGTGTGCGATATCTAACGGATTGAAACGAGATCCTGACGAGGCACAGGTGTGGGTGTGTGTGCGATATCTGAAGGCTGAAACGAGATCCTAAAGAGGCACATGTTCATGGATCACATGTACTGCATATTGGGACGGATAGATCAATTTTCTTAAAACTGTATTATCGGCTTACGGGAGTCGAAATACTGTATTAATGGCCTGCGGGAGTCGTAATACTCGAATCGTTTTCAAGGCTCTGATGAGTCGAAAAATGATTTTTATCCTCGCTTTTCCTTGCATGTGAAAATGGTTTTCTGGCTCTGGTGAGTTGTGATCTAAAACTGTTTTCAAATTGTTTTATTGGCTTGATAGAGAGTCAAAAGCTGCACTTCGTTTATCGAGCATGTTTAGCTTATATTGCATTTGTTGTTTAGAATCTGCTGAGCTTTGGCTCACGGTGTGGGATTTTAATTTTCTTCAGGTACCGATCGCGCTGATTGATCTGGAGGTGCCGAAGGAGGTGGAAGAGTGCAGTCTTCCTTTTTGCTAATTTTATTACATGTATGTTGTAGCATATTTTTCGGGCGTTAGAGCTGTGTAATGTTGCCGTTTGGCATTTATATACAATGCATGTATGGTTCAAATTGAGAGTGTATTCTCAGGTTGGGTGTATGTTTGGTTGTTTATGAGTGTTTCACGTGGTCCGGAGTTTGGGACGTGACATTTTCCAAGGCATTTTGTGAAGATATCGTTATTAACATAGAAAAAGGTGTTGAAGACATCTTCATCAAAGATCAAAAAGAGTCAAATCAAGAGAGAGCCACAAATGTATAGCAAAATGAAGAACAACAAGCTGCAGGTCCTTCAAACCAGAGAAATTCATATCTTTCCAAGGAATAAAGGTATTCTCATGGCCATTCAAAAGATTTGATTATTGATGACCCATCTCAAGGTATAAAAATTAGATTCTCACTACATAATATTTGTGGTAATTTAGCATTCTTTTCCTATATTGAACCAAAATATTTTAAGGAAGCTAAAAACTATGATTTTTGGATTTTGGCTATGCAAGAAGAGCTAAACCAATTTGAAAGAAACAAAATTTGGACTTTAGTCCCAATGCATAAGGATCATTTTATTATTGGTACAAAATTAATTTTTAGGAATAAAATATATGAGAATAGAGTAGTTCTTAGGAACAAAGTTCAATTGATAACCCAAGATTACAATCAAGAAAAAGATATTTATTTTGATGAAAAACTTTTGCTTATGTGATTAGGCTTGAAGCTACTAGGATGTTACTTACTTTTGCATGCTTTAAAAATTTTAAACTTTATCAAATAGAAGTCAAAAGCACCTTTCTAAATGGTTTTATATCTGAGAATGTCTTTGTAAAACAACTTCTTGATTTTGAAAATTCAGACTTCCCAAATCATATTTTCAAACTCACCAAAACTCTCTATGGTTTGAAACAAGTACCTAGAACTTGCTATGAAAGGCTTAGCAAATTCTTGATTGAAAATGAGTTTTCAAGGGGCAAAATTGATACAACTCTTTTTATCAAGTATAAGAAAAAAGACATGCTAGTTGTACAAATTTATATAAATGATATCATCTTTGACTTAACTAGTGAAATCCTCTGCTAGGACTTTGACAAGTGTACGCAGTGAGAATTTAAAATGAGCATGATGGGTGAGCTCAATTACTCTCTTGGGGCTTCAAATCAAACAAACTCAAAAACGAATCTTCATAAATCAGTTCAAGTATACCAGAGATTTATTGAAGAGATTTGGCGTGCTTAATGCATAACCTATGAGAACTCCCATGTGCCCTTCAACAAAGCTTAACAAATAAGAAAATGATAAGACAGTAGAAGAAAAGAGATATAGAAGTATGATTGGTTCTCTGCTTTACTTAACTGCTAGTAAACCTGATATAATATTTAGTGTATGCATGTGTGCTAGATTCTAAGCAAGTCCTAAGGAATCTAAGGTGATTGTTGTTAAGCGCATCTTTAAATACCTCTTAGGTACACAAAATCTAGCTTTATGCTATTCTAGAGAAATAGCCTTTCAGCTATTTGGCTATTTGTTCTTTGGATAAAACAACAAATAAAAGACTATATTGTTTGCTTAAATCACATTCCCATTAAGTGTAATAACACTAGTACCATCAATATATCCAAAAATCCTATACAACATTCTACAACAAAGCATATAGAGATTAGGCATTGTTTTATTAGAGATTGTGTTAAAAAAGGAAACATAGAGCTTGAATTCGTAAGCACAGACCACCAACTTGCTGATATATTCACTAAACCTCTTAATGAAGAAAGATTCTGCTATATAAGAAGAGAACTTGGTATGCTATGTGTTCCAAATTGTCATACTAACTATGTCTGTTCAATACTTTTCATACTTTAATTTGAAGTGTGAAAGGTGTCGACACAATGTTAAAAAATGTCGACACATATGTGAAAGTGCTGATACAAATGCTACATAGTATCGACACATTTTGAGAAAAATGTTGACCCCCAGCTATATAGTGTTAACACAAGTTGTTATTTTACTCTCGGTAAAATTTATGTCAACTCACTTGTGAAGAGTGTCAACACAATTAGCTGGAAGTGTCGACACCTTACTGAAGCAATGTCGACACAATTTTTGTTTTTAAACACCCCATGTGTCGCGTGAAAAGTAGGGATAAAAAATTTTCCCTCTTTACCCCGTCCCCGCCCCGCTTTGTAGGTTTTTTTCGCCCCCAATAACAAACGGGGTGAGGGCGGTATTTGCTCTCCTCACCTCATTTTTTTTCGCCCCGCTCCTAATAACATAAAATAAATATTTTTTAAATATTAATATATGTATAAAATATATATTTTATAAATATAATAAGTCCAGAATATTAAAATGTTATATTTATCTCTAATTTTTTTTATTTCTTATATTTTATATATTTAGTTATATTAATTCATCAAGTATTATTATTTATTTATTATATTATTTATAACTTTTATTAATATTACTCTTTTAAACCTTAGAAATTATACTAAAAATATCCACGTCCTCGTCCCGTTTTCTGCTACTTCCTCGATATGGTTTTCCATCATCGCCCTGATCAAATAGGGAACGGGAATAGAGGAACTAATCTCTGGCCTCGCACCGCCCATTGCAATTCCTAGTGAAAAGTGTCGATACCTACAAGAAACGTATCAACACATTTTCTAAAGTTTATATAGGCGGTTCTTTCCCCCCTTTTTCATATTCGCGCTCAACCTTTCAGTTACCCAACTGTCCCTTTGTCTCCCTTTCTCCTTCTTCGTCTCCTCTATGACTCCTAAACCCTAGAGTCAACACCCTCACCATCGATGCCACCTCGAACAAGGAGAAAAGAAAGCAAGTGTCCTAATGCCAATGAGAGCTTAAACCCTAAGTCGGCGAAGAAGAAGAAAATAGCAGCGGTGCCAACAATAGAGACGGGAATCGACACCTCCCTCAAGTTTCAGTACACCCACATCAAAAGCCTATACTTCCTATTGTTTGCCAATCGCAAGGCATTCATTGGCCGTGCCATTGACTTTAATTTCATTGATTCAATTGAAATGAGATTCTCATAGTGGTTTACCACTCTGGGGTGAATGAATTTGTTACAGATTCATGACCACCATTACCCCACTCTAGTCAAACATTTCTATGCCCATATGAAAGTGTCTAATACTTTCACTGATACGACCATCATCACTTGGGTGAATGGTATCGAAATCTAGTTTAACTCTGAAACCTTGAACACCATTCTCGGTCTTCCCAATGGCTGACTCTTTGTTCCTTGCCATAAGAAGAAGAGAACCATTGAAAACTTTCCTTTCCATGAAGCTATTAGAAAAAAATTTTGAGATTGATGTTGTTGACCCCACCAGGCCCTTGGAGGCCAACTCTCTGAATCCAGAGATGAGGCTTCTCCACCACTTTGTTAATCACATTTTCTTGCCCTAATCCGAGAAATTTAGAGATGTGTCCTTCATACATGTCTTCATCATGTGGTGTATTCTAAAAGGCCACAAACTTGATCTCGATTATCTGTTTATCTCTAACATGCTCCAACACATACTAAATCTAACACCTCCCTCCCTCACAGCATGTACCTCACTAAAGTGTTTCGACACTTTGGTGTTGATCTGTCTAAGGAGAAAGGGATCCCCTTCTCCGAACATGACCTCTATAACTGAACCAAGCTTAAGCACAAGTAAATCACTCAGATTGATGGGGTTTGGACCACCAAAAAGGCAATCTTTGCCTCTCCCTCATCTGCAAACCCATCCACCAGTAGGAATACTCTTCCACCACCTCCTCCTAGATCTCATGTCTCATCTGTTCTTTTTTATCCTTTTTCTCCTAGATCTCCTCCCCCTCCTCCTAGAGCTGATCCTTTCGCTCCTCTTCCTCCAGCTTTTGGTGCCTCATCCTCATCTGCTCAATCTGAGCCTCCCTCCTCCCTTCAGTTGGTTGAACTGACTTCTCTAGTTCAGGCCATGAGTGCATCATTGGTATCCTTTCATCAGAGGGTTGAAGCTAACATGTATGACTTCGGGTGTCACATTGATACGCTGTTGAGGTTGTTGTCCTTATCAGTGGGAAACAAAAGTGCCTCAAAAAGGAAATTCAAAATGCCTGCAAAGTAGAAACTATCCTTGGCCAAAACATGGGAAAAAGCATCGACAAAATAGTTCAGGCCAATAAGAACATCCTCCAATAGATCCAAAAAGAGTATGATGAAGGGGTGGTGATGGTAGTTCAGGCAAACAGTGGGAAAGTGGATGAGCACCTGAACTAGCTCAAGGAGACATGTGCTAAGCAATTCAAGCTCAAGGAGACCAAGGTAGAAAAAGAAGCACGACTTCGACATGAAGCTAATCTGGCCCTTACAACTACCTTTGTAGCCATGGAAGAAAAAGAGAAAGCAGCTGAGAAGGCCTCTGCATCTAAGAAAAGGGCAACGAAAAAGAAGAAAAAGCAAGAAGAAAAGAAAGCCTTCAAACGTCATATGGATATTTTTGAAGATGACAAAAGGGGAGAAGAGAGGAAAGAAAACAGAAGGATAAGAAGAAAAGGAGAAAGAAGAATGAAGTTTTATCTTTGAAGGACAAGTTATAACTAAAACATATATTTTCTTTTTTGGTTTGATTGTGTGTTGTGCATGGTTGGAAAAAAAATGGTTTGTTAGTTGTTTTGAAAACATTGTGAATGGTATGGTTTGTTAATGGGTTAAATATTATCTGTTATTATGGATTACAATTTTTTATGGTAAATTTCAGCTTATTTATAACTATTGAATGTTGACTTTTCAAATGTATGGGAACATTTTTTTTATTAAATTCAACTGTTAATGATTGTTATTGAAACTTTGTTGAAAATCATGAATGATATATTGACTGTTGAATGCCTCATGTAATAATTGAATATCTGACTTAAGACATAAAGATAAGGGGAATACCCTTATCTAGAATCTTTTCAAATATTTTTTAAAAAATGTTGCCATTATCAAAAAAGGGAAGATTGTTAGCCCAATTACATTTTAATAGATTTTGATGATTTTATTAATTCACATTTTCTAATTAAATGATTCAAAAATTTAGATTTAATTATTTTTAAAAAAGTAGTGTTGACACTACATGTCAAATGAGTCGACACCTTATGCCATTTGTACTAACACATCAAGCTAAATGGGTTGACACTAAGTGTTCTTGAACAGAACGTTTTGTGTTGACACCAATTAACTTTTGGGTCGACGCCTACAGGCAAAGCACGCTTGACAAACTCAAGTGTGTCAACACCATTGAAGTTTAGAGTCGACTCCTTAACAACTTTGCTTGAGACGTTTCAAGAACTCAAGTGTGTCGACACCAAAGAAATTTGTGTCGACACCTCCAGTATTAGATCGGGATCCATGATGAGTCAACACCAATGCAAATGAGACGGCACCTCAACACCTTCACATGATTCAACTTGTGAAGACACCAACATTCACATGAGTTAATACCAAGTGATCCTCTGGGTTCCAAGCTTCGGATTCTAAGTGTTGACACCAAAGACAGCTTGAGTCGGCACCTAAACACCATTCGAAAAACTCAAAGAGTCGACACCAAAGAAGTAATGAGTTGACACCAAGACTTTAAGTCATCTCCCGGACACTGACCCAAAAGTGTCGACGCCACAGAGTAACTGAGTCGTCACAAAAGCATCCTCTAAAAACAAGCAGTTTGGGTCGACACCAAAGTAAAGAAGTGTCGACACCGAAATTCCAATAGCCAAGTCGGACTTCCTGGGTCGAGACTAAAATGAAGAAGGGTCGACACCATTTTCTCAGTAGCCAAGTCTAACTAAAAGGGTCAACACCAAAGTGAAGATGTGTTGACACCATATTTTCAGTAGCTAAAGTCTCACATTCGAATCGACACCAACGAAGACATGAGTCGACACCATGAGCTGACCATGAAACCTTGAGTCGACACCAAGGTCCCAGTTGAAAAATTGAAGAAATGCATAGGTCGACACCACTATGTTGGTGAGAAAAATGCAAAAATAAAGTCGACACCAAAGAAGCACTGAGCCGACAAGTTTGCCCTAGAACAAAAGCCATGACCAGATTGTGTCGCCACTAAAGGAATTTGTGTCGCCACCTGCGACGGATTTCAAAAAGTGCACTAGTTCGAACAATAATATTTTCAAAGCATTTATTGCCTCCACCAACCACCCAACGATCATTTACTTCAGTGGGCTACATAAAGAGTTAATTTTTAGAGTTTTAAACTTCTAAACACTATTCTATTGATTGCATTGAAAGCTCCAAACCTTCAAAGAAGCATTTACTGCTTCATTAACTTCTCCAGCCCAAATACTCTCGCCTCCTTATACATTTATTAGCAAATCATTGTAAGGAGTGAGTGTTTGTGAATCTCTTATTCAAACCTCATTTATTGTAAAGGGTGAGTCACCTTTGTGATCCTTTGAGAGAGTGAGTTAACTTCTTAAAAAAGAGTTTAAGAGAGTTTAGAAAAATAAGAAATTTTTTGTAGAAACCTCTTCAAACTGTAAAGGCTTTTGAATGCGCTTGTGAAACATTCGGTTATAGTGCAAATTCTCAAGGGGGTCTTAGAGAGTGAACATAGGCTTGGAAGAAGCTGAACTGCTATAAATTCTGGTGTTTGATTTTACTTTCTCTCTCTTACCTCTTTAATTTCACTGTTATTTATATCTCTGCTATATTTGTTTTGTGAAATTAAAAGGTTTTCAAAAAAAATTTTAAAATTATTATTATTGTTTTAAAATCCAATTCACCCCCTCTTAGGTTGCGTAGGACTAACACTTTCCATGTTCATAAAATGGCTTTAGAAAACTAGTATAGAAAGTGGGATGAACTTTCAATCTCTTTGGGAGCTTTATTCTATAGGCAAGGATGGATTTTCAATCTTTTTAGAATCTTTAATCTGTAGGCACCATTTTTCACTTTCTTTACAACTTCAAATGGGCCATCATATTTAGGAATTAGGACACAATGTACTATCGTGTTGCTAATCTTCATTCAAATTTGGGGAGTAAGTTTTATGTATAACCTTATCCCTAATTTGGAACTCCTGTGGCCTTCTTCTTTTATCATCATACCTTTCGTTTTCTTACTTGCCTTTGCAAAACTATTTTGTGCTTCTTTCAGCAACGCTTACTTAGCTTTAGTAAATCTATATGCTACAGGACAACACCCACACGTCGTCATCCTTCCCACCTCATTGGGAGTGAGGGGCTGGTGGCCCATGGCCAACTCAAATGAACTCATGCCCATGGTAGAGGACTGATATAATTGTAGCAAAACTAAGCGCTACCTAGTAACACCAACCAATTCTTCTAACTAGTTGTTCTATAATGTTGTAAATAATCTCTCAGCAATGTATTCATCGTTTTTGTCTGATTCCGAGTCTGTGGATGACTTATAATGAAATTCTTAACTCATAACCCATTAAATTGTAAAATACCATCTAAAACCAAATAGTGAATCAAGTGTTCCAGTCACCCAAAATATCTCTTGGCAAACCAAAATATTTCAGCGCATACTTATAAAATAAGTCAATGGCAACATCAGTAAGGGCAAATTATGTGGTGCAAAAATAAATACCACATACTTAGAACAATCAACAACAACCATGATAGAGCGCATACTATTTACTTTTGACATGATTGAAATGAAATCCGTGGACATCGAACTCCAAGGCTTCTCACCAATTGGTAGAGGTTGCGACAAGCATGCTATTCTCTTTCTCTCTGTCTTGTCCACACTAGGCATGTCATGATATAAGCTTCTTCTACATTTTCTCTTATCAGGGTTGTATACTTAAAATTATACGCTAGATTTTTTGATATTATTTTTACTTATTAATAAAAATTATTATTTTTATTTTAATGAGAACCTGTATGAGCAATATATGTGTTTTATTATTTATTTAATATTGTGTATGAATGTCTTTTGTTCTACATAGTAATTAATTTGGTGTATAAAGTTCAGCTTACACACAGAAGACTATATTATCGATTTTTGTAGAATATAAATTTTTGATTCACAATCTTAAGATAGAATTAGACACACCATCGATAGAGCTATAGTATAGTATTTTAGTAGATCTGTCTTAATTATGGAGAACAGTAATTATTTTGACAATTATTTTAATTTTTTGTGCTAGTACACTTTGTGTGTATTGAACAAGACCGCGTTGGGATAATTAATTTTATACTGATTATATAAATTAATTTGCACTCCATAGATATTATGAGTGTTTATACTCTTAATCCTGAAATAATTATTAAACACATATATTTAATGTTAGTTATTTTGATTCATTAGAAGGTGCGATCTTTTACAGGTAAATAACTCCGGTGAGTTGGATAACGACATTAAGTATATGGTGGATATTAATTATTGATGGAATCTCCATTCCAGCAAGGGATTGATGATACCATTTAAGAAAGATTATAAGTTTTGATTATATCAAACTCTGCAGGAAGATTTTATAATCCGACAAATCAAATAAGTTAAGAGAAATGTCTTAAGGAATTATTAAAGAGATTAATTAAATATAATTGTCAGTAATTTAATTTAATCGACGGGTATCTGTAATCTTAACATGAAAAGAATAATAAGCATTTAATAATAGGAGCTCGAAAGTTCGATTTTGTGAATATGGCCGGAAGTGCAATTACAATTCTTTAGTGGTATGATTTGTAATGTGTTTAGGAAATTGCTTTTGGGTTGAAGTGAATTTTTCTAATTACATTAGAAGCTCATGTCTAATTTATTCCTTAGATCCCTATTATAGCCTATATATAAGCCATTATAACCCTGAATGCTAGTACAGAAATTATTCAGTCACTTAAGGTTTCTGCAGATTGTGAAAGCTAGAGAAAAAGAGAGGCAGCTAGATAGGGTTTAGAACACGAAGGATCTAAGCCCACACTTAGTTCGTGTTTTCGGTAGTTGGGAATATAGCAGAAGATCTGAACAGAGACGAGATTACTGACTTGTCGTATTGATCTTTGGATTCAAGTTCAAGTGCTGAAACGTGATCAAACTAGGGGAATCACACATGTATAATTCCTATTCCACCTATGGGTGTACCAGGTTTCAATTTTCAGGGTTTTGGAAAAGTTTAGTTTTTCTATACTGCTTCCCTCTAGATGCCTCGTGTCTGTCTGGATGGATTGGCATAATGCAATTTTTTTAATGTTATAGATCCTATCCAGCATTGCGTTGGATTTGATTCTTAGAATTTCGCTCCCTTCTCCTTCATATTTAGCCAATAAAATGATCTGGACAACAAAGCCAAGCGTTGCTAACCTGGGTGATCGGCCCACTAAGAGTCGTGTTTTTCTAAGCAATTCTAATTTGAGCCTTCTGCTGTAGCGGATATAGAGTCTATCTTTTTTAGCATAGAAAAGATTATTTTCAATCCAATTCTGTCGAACTATTCCCCTCATTGACTTGCTTCACAAGCCTTTGATATTTAACATTCTTTGTAGTGCACTCAACAACTCTAACTATAATGTCTACCTCAATTTGGAAAATGACAACAACATATTCTTTCACTCCTTCGACTCAAGGTATCAACAGTCAGGTTGTACCGACTAAGCTTGTGTATCCACATAAAATCATCTTTAACAAGGAACTCTTGCTAACAAGCTTTTCTTGGGTGTAACGTCTTTTGAAACTTGAAGAACGTATGTGTCACATTTTCAATCATCATTATAGATTTTGTTCCAAGCAAATAGACTAGCCATTTCTAAAGGTAATACACAACTGTTGTTATATCTTTCTCATAAGCAGAATACTTCTTCTCAATGTCATTTGGTTCCCTTTAATCAAAGGCAATGGAGTGTCCATCTTACACTAATACCCCTCCAATAGCTTTGTGGGAGGCATTTGTATGCACTTGGAATGTCAACTTGAAAGTAGGCAAATATAGCACTTGCTCGCTTGTGACTATAGTTTTTAGTTTCTCAAAAGCTTCTTGACAGTTTGCACCCTATTACCATTTGTGATCTTTCTTAACTAGATCAGTAAGGGTCGAAACCTTCTTCGAATAGCCAAACCAAGAAATGATCTCAATTCAGTCGCTTTAGTGGGTGGGGACCAATCCAAAATAGCCTATAGTTTTCATTTATCTATTTTCACTAGACCTTTGCTAACTATATGCCCTAGGAATTTGATCTCCTATTGGAAAAATTCACATTTCTCCTTTTTTCGCAAAAAGCTTGTATTTCTTTAACTAGGATTTCAATTTTAGATGGGTCAAGTGATCCTCTAAAGATTTATTATAAATGACAATATTATCAAGATAAACAACCACAAACCGATTACTATAGTCATAAAGAACATCATTCGTTAAGTTAAAAATGTAGTCGGAGAATTAATGAGAGCAAATAACATCACAAGAAATTCAAAGGAATCCTATCTAGTTACACATGTCGTCTTCAACTCATCCTCTTCAGCAATCGTTACTTTTTAATAACTCGAGCACAGGTCCAACCTGGAAAAGTAAGATGCTTTGCGTAGACGGTCATCTAGATCAGCCACCAAAGGAACTTGATACTTGTTCTTTATAATTACTTTGTTTAGGGCACGATAGTTAGTGGACATCCGCAAATACCCATCCTACTCCTTTTGCAATAATATAAGGGCATAATATGAGGCTTTTAAAGGTTGGACCACTCTAGCATCTAACAATAGTCAATTGCTTTCTCAATTCAACGAGCTCCTTAAGAAAATGGTAGAGAATTGACATTAGTATTATCTTGAAGACATCATAATATACAACAAACCTATTGGGGATAGGCTTTTCTCTGCATGAAAGGCATTCAAAAATGGCAGAGGATTGACTCGACTGGGACCGTCTGAGTCAAAATTCTCTTCTTTATCATCCTCAACAACAAGTGCCTTCAATTTTCTTTTGCTTTGAACCCTCTTTAGCATGATGAAGATAGCCGCATTTGAAACAACCTGCATAGACTTTCGCTTTTCTCTACTTCTTTTCCAACTTTGGCTTGGCTTTCGAGCCATTTTCCACTTCTTGTAACCATTCTTCTTTCCTTCACTCTCCTTACATTTCCCATTTGATGTTGAAGTACTACTTTCTATTAGGTTTTCCTTCCCCAACTTGAAATTAGCCAAATTGTTCGTAACAACCATGGTAGAGAGAAGATTTTAACTCTTAACCTATGATGTTTCAATTGTGCCCAATTTTGCAATCTTTCATGAAATTGAAGGATTTATCTTCTTCTAACATGCTCTTGATGTCCAACATCACTGAACTAAACTCTTTCATGTATTCTCTCATTATACCAATGTGCCCCCATGAAGTGTTGTAAGGAAGTAATTGATCCTTCAATTCATTCTTTAATACAGCTCACGAGATCTTCTTTATTGAACTCTTTCATGTATTCTTATTGTACAAATGTGTCCCCATGAAGTGTTGTACGAAAGTAACTAATCCTTCAATTTATTTTTTAGTACAACTCACGATTTGTTCTTTTTTAGTACAAGTCACAATTCAAGCATCATCTTTCATCTGTGTTCTCCACTAGAGTTTGGTGTCTCTAGTGATATACATATTGGTTATCATTGTCACCTCTCGATCTGGACAATGAGCGGCCTTGAAAAATTACTCTATGTCCCACTGGAAGTTTTCCAACTCTTTGGTACTTCAAGTTCCACTGAACTATAGGGACCCCATCCCGTTTAAATTGTAATGAGTAAATACAACCTTGTCATAGTAATTTCTGTGAAAAATGGTTAAGTGTTTAATTATGCGAGAGAATTAAAATTTATCCATGTTTATGATTGTTAATGATAATAATATTCTTGGTAATACATGAGGATAATTGTTGTGGGTTGTTTAGGCGAACTTTGAGATGTTTGGTTAAAAATCCAAACCGATATATGTTTTCTTTCTTGAGTTTTTTGCCCAGCGTTGGCCGCTCGAGTTGGGTGTTGGCAGCAGCAATTTAAGTTGTGGGATAAACATTTCTTTGCTCATTTTCATCATCTCCCTCTCTCTCTAGAACAAAAATTTGATCCCTAGGGTTGGATTTGGTGATTCCTTGAAGCCTCCATTGTTCCATTAGAGATGATTTCTTGCTTCTCTCCCGAGTGACTACCCGTCAGAGGTTAGAGGCACGCGTTGAAACTTTCATTCCCACCATTCGGTTGGAGATTTGGTTGATTGAAGTTTTCTAGGGTTAGATTCTTGTTGTTTGACCACCTAAGAGGTAGGATTCTTGACTATTCTTGAATATTTACTTGATATGAGTTATATATTTTGATATATGTGTATATGAAAGCATGAGAGCTATGTTTTGAAGCCCTAGGTTAGGGTTTGGTATCAAAGCATGTTTATTAGCATGTGTAAGCACGATTTTGAGTAACCTGACTTGTTGTTGTTGTTGAACATGTGTGGAATTAAAAAATGAGAAATTAGGATTTGATTTTTGGGTTAACCCTTGAAAATTTGAGAGTTTTGGGATTAATGGACTCAATAATGAAATTGGTTAAATGTTGGATGAATTTGGGGTTGTGGGAACCTAATTACATGCATAAATGCCATGAATTTGATGATATATGAAAATGATGTGATGATGGGTTGGGGTTTCGAATAAATTATACGAATTGGGTGAGTTTTTGAAATCACAAAAGGTTGATTGGGGGGTTTTAAATTAATTTAACCCATATACGTGAAGCATATGAAATTGAGAATGTGTAATTAGTGTTAACCCTATGTGTGTTGAGTGTTAACGAGAGGAACCATATTTGAGTTGGACTCGTGTTTGAGATTTTGATATGATGAAATAAAAGGAACGATTTTGGATCTATGGATTATTTAAGTTAGGCTTGAATAGCTCCTCGGTAAAATACTGAAAAACTATGCAAATTGGGTAACCTATCCACCGGCTAATAATCAAGAATAAAGCATTAGTCGTGCCGATTTATAAAACGCACCATTATTTAGCGGGCTTCGCATGGCCCGATTAATAGTAGCATGGCATGGGTCTATAAGCTCGTACGTCGTCGATTCCTAGAATATAAACCACAAGTTGGTTGAGATATGAAAAGAAGTGGATAAAGTGTGTGTGTGTGAGTGCGTGTGCGTGTTTGTGGAAATTAAGAACTTGACATGGGTGGATTGAAACGGAGATAAAAGACTAAGCAATAGATTGTGTGTGAAAATGGGTTTGCCTTTGCATATGAAAAATCGGTTATGTGAATAGGATTTTTTTGAAAATGGAAATTAGGTTTCAATAAAACTATGTGTTGCAGCTTACATAACCATCCTCGCATATCATGCATATATTTATTGTTAGTTAATTTGCTACAAGCCTCAACTCTTGTTGAATAAACCATTTCAGGTGATAGCAGAAAAAAGGTCTTAGAGTAAGCAGAATGGTCCCGGGACCCTTTTTTGTAATTGTGGATAGAATTACATGTTTGTTGGATCATCTTTTGAGAGTTAAAAGTTGTAAATATAATTCATGTTGAATACTTTGGATGATTGTATTCGGGTTAGAGTAACCCTAGTTGTAAGGTCCTACGGTCACGATATCACATTTTATATGCATGTAAGGACGTTCGGTTATCATTTTGAATGTGATTTATGGGTGTTGGTCTTATATTCTATGAATGGAATTGTGGAAATTTGAGCTTTGGGGTTGAAAATTGTTATTTTTCTTCCAAATGTATGCTTTACTTTTATTTTGGTGCCTTTTTGAAAGCATGTTCAGATTTTCAAAAAATTGAGTGTTCTCCCAACACTTAGAAAAAATTTTAAGATTTTGGATAAAAGCACACTGTCAGTTCACCACTCGAGCGAACCCTTGTTGGGCGAAATTCTTGGTTCTTTGGTTTGAAATGGGGTTTGATTGGTATCTTTGGGGCATCCTTTGGGGGGTATAAATTGACCTATTTTGGAAGTTGTTTTACAAGTAAAATTACCTCTTTTCACTCTTGCTTTTGACAAGTAAATTGGAGGCTTTATTCCCTTTCTACAAAGTGTCTTTCTTTACATACTCTTTGGATTTGGATTTCTTAAATAGGGTTCTTTCCTAATAAATTGCATGGGTTTCTCTTGTTATGAAATTGGGGTGTGACAGATTAGTATCAGAGCTCTAGGTTCAAATATTTAGGTGCCGTGAGAATGGCTGATCCATTGCGTGAGAGTTTGCATTAATGTGTGGCATTCATGTATTGGTATGTTTGCATGAGATATCTTGATGTGACTTGATGTTTACATGCTACGTGGTACTTGGGTATGGAGGTTGGACTTTTAGAATGAAGTGTCTTTCCCTCGACCGACTGATCAACTAATTTGGGGCTCGAGTTAGAAAAGCATTTGGCTAACGCCTCTATTAACTAGAGATCCAAACTAGTTACTCGAATTAATATGTTATTTCAATTAGTCCTCCTCGTTATGTGTTGTGTGAGATGTGTTGACATGAGGAAACGTGTTACGCGGTAACTAAATGAGGTAGAATTTTATTCATGGAAGATGAGTTGGTGTAAATATTGTTATTGATATCTTTCTTTCATTCTTTCTTATAGAGCGCAATGTCACCAAGGCGAGGTAAAGGCCGAGGTCATGGTCGCGCATATGCTCACATTTCAAAAGAAGGGGATATGCATGCCTCGCAAAAACAAGCGGGCGGTGTTGACGTGATTTTGGAGATACTCACTATAATGAGAGCTTTAGTCGAGGCAGCTAGGGGCGGAGCAAGAGCTCCCAAGCCAAGGGCTATAGTAGTGATGAGGGAATTTTAGTGGTTGGACCTTTTGATCTTTTTCGGGGAGCCAAATCCTAAAATGGCCAAAGAATGGTTAGAGGTGACCACACCATCCTTGATATGTTAAAGATCTTGGAGGACGAGCTGAGAGTGAGATTGGCAACATTCCAACTTCAGGAAAATGCAAGGGAGTGGTGAAAATTTGCCAAAACCATAATAGAGGGCACGTAGACCACTTTCACTAGGGTCTTTCTGGAGAAATATTTCCTAAGATCTTTGAGGGACACCTACAGGGAGGAGTTCCTCTCCCTTATTCAAGGGAATCTGACAATGGTCCAGTATGAAGCCAAGTTCGCAAATTTGTCGCTGTTTGCACCCGAGATGGTGGTGATGGAGGAATTGCGCACTAAACGGTTCGAGTGGGGTCTTTGACACGCCATCAAAGATAAGATTACAACTTTAGGCTTTTGGGTCTACACCGAGCTAGTAGAGGCCACCATTCGGGTTGAGAATGTCATAGTCGAAAGCCAAAAAAATCAGAGAGAGTAAGTCACATTAGGGGGTTCTAGCACGCAGTCAGAGGGGCACCAATTGAAGAGGCAATAATCTGAAGGGTCGAGTTCTTATCCTATGGGATCCCAGCCATAGCCACGGTCGGCACCTGCACCATCTATGAGTTTATCTGGACTCTCTAAGCATCGGGATGTAGTTTACTTCTTATGCAAATAGCCAGGGAATCGTCTTAGGGAGTGCCCAGAGCATGGACAGTAGCAGAGTCAAATTCGAGGGATGGCCCCTTATTCTTATTGTAAGTGTGGCCAAGTGGGTCACATGCGTCACGATTACCCTCAGGGAGGAAATATACAGAGTGCCTCAAGTGCACAGCCAGGGCAAGCATCTTAGGGGCGACAGGGCTATAGGTAGTCGTAGTAGCAGTTAGGAATGCAGTCAACGAGGACAACAATAAGAGCTACTTTAGCCCAGTTCGTGAGGCAACTAGGAGTTAGGGGGAACAGTGGACAGAATTGGGCGCGTGGAGCCCAGTACTTCAGTGGCACCTGTCATACCAGATGTCGCAGCCAGCCCATCAATCATTCGAGGTACCTTTTTAGTGTACCGTTTATGGGCCAGTGCTTTCGTTGACACCGGAGCATCGCATTCATTTATCTCATTTGCATTTGCATCTGCATTGGGGTTAGAGATAGACGTCTTGGGTAATGTCTTTTGTGTAGAGACGCCGATTGGTGGGACTATAGTATTGAGACACATATGTAGAGTCTGAGAGATGGAGATAATCGACCACAGCCTCGTGTTCGATTTTATCATGATTGACATGACTACCTTCGATATCATATTGAGGATGGATTGGTTCACTAATTTTCATGCCTTCATCGATTGTGACCGGCAACGGGTGTCTGTTTGCACACTAGAGGGAGACTCCTTTTATTTTATCGGTGACCGGGATGATGGCTTAGTGCCTAGACCTCATAATTCGAGAAGCCGCAGTGGCTTTAGCCTCCTTTTCTCCGCCTTGTCTACGAGCGAGATTGACGTCACTCGTGGGGAGCTTCCTCCAGTTGTCTGTGAGTTTCTGGATGTTTTTTCGGACGACTCGGTTGAGCTTTCGCCACGGCAGAAAGTCGAGTTTTTCATTGACCTCACTCTGGGGACTACCCCTATTTCTATGCCTTCGTATCATTTTGCACCGGCCGAATTACAAGAGTTAAAGGTACAGGTCCAAGAGTTGTTGGACAAGAGTTTTATTCGTTTTATTGTGTCGCCTTGGGAAGCATCGACCTTATTTGCGAAAAGAATGATGGATCCTTGCGTCTATGTATCGACCACCATAAGTTAAACCATGTGACCGTTAAGAATAAGTACCCTATGCCTCGTATCAACGACTTGCTTGACCAATTAAAGGGTTCATGTTTCTTCTCTAAGATAGTTTTGAGTTCGGGTTATCATCAATTACAAGTTAAGGAGGTGGATATTCAGAAAATGGCATTTTGCGCTCGTTAAAGACATTTTGAGTTTCTAGTCATGTCATTTGGACTGACAAACGCACCGGCGACGTTTATGGTTCTCATGAACCGTATCTTTCACCCTTACCTTGATAGGTTTGTGGAAGTATTTGTAGATGACATTCTCATTTATTCACCATCGGAGAAGACGCACAAGGAGCATCTTCGAATTTCTTTACAGTTGCTACGGGAGCATCGATTATATGCAAAGTATGATAAGTGCAAGTTCTGGTTGTTCGAGGTAAAGTTTTTGGGGCATGTAATTTCGGGAGGTAGGGTGGCAGTGGATTCCTCTAAGATAGAAGCAGTGATGAATTGGGAAAGATCAAAGAACGTATTTAAGATTCAGAGTTTCTTAGACTTGGCGAGTTACTATCGGCGGTTTTTGAGGGACTTTTCTAGACTTGCAACGCCTATGACGCACCTTATGCGAAAGGGAATTAAGTTCGTGTGGACCGATTGTTGTGAGCTCGCCTTCTAGACATTGAATAAGAGATTGAATAGTGTACCCATTTTGATTGTGCCTGATAGGGGACTTGGGTACACCATGTATTGCGATGCATCGCATGAGGGGTTGGGTTGCGTGTTGATGCAATAGGACAAGGTGGTTGCCTATGGGTCGAGGCAGTTAAAGGTTCATGAAAAAAACTATCCTACCCACGACTTAGAGCTTGCAGCAGTGGTCTTTGCTCTGAAGACTTTGAGGCATTATTTGTATGGAGAACGCATTGAGGTGTTCTCGGATCATAAAAGTTTGAAGTATTTATATTTCACATAAGGACTTGAACTTGCATTAGAGGAGATGGATGGAGTTCTTGGGCAATTATGATTTTATTCTGTAGTATCATCCGGGCAAGGCCAATATGGTGGCCGACGCCCTCAATCGAAAATCTTTGGGTTCCTTAGCTCACATTGCCATGAGGGAGTAGAGTACGCTTTGAGAGGTTGGCGAGTATGACTTTTGTCTTGATGAGTACAACGACCGCGTTATCTTGTTCATGGTGGTTTCTCAACCCACCCTTATTGATCGCGTTGTGGAGGCTCAGCAGTTGGATGCAGAGAGTTTGATGTATTGGGAGTGAGCCTCGAGTGGTAAGGATGCCAAAAAGTGGGCTATCCACTCTGATCAAAGCTTGAGTTTGCCGAGAGAATCTTCATGCCTGAGGCATGTTGCAAGGACGTGCTTTATGAGTTTCATCATTCGCGTCTTGTGGTGCATCCGGGTGGCACCAAGATGTATCATGATTTGCGTAGACATTTTTGGTGGAAGGGCATAAAGAAGGATGTTGCTCTTTTTGTTTCGCATTACCTTACTTGCCAGTAGGTGAAGGCCGAGCATCAGAGACCAACAAGTTTATCGTAGCTATTACCAGTATTCGAGTGGAAGTAGGAGAATATTACTATGGATTTTGTATCGGGACTCCCTAGGTCGCCGAAGAAGCATAATGCCGTTTGGGTTGTGGTGACCAAGTTAACTAAATTCGTGCACTTCCTTTCTATTCGTATGACAGATTCGGTTAATAAGCTTAGCAAGCTATACGTGAATGAGATCATCAGACTCCGTGGAGTGCCAGTTTCCATCGTCTCAGATCAAGAACCCTGTTTTACTTCACACTTTTGGTAGGGTTCGCAGTTAACTATGGGGACGAGCCTACTTCTTAGTACTACTTTCCATCCTCAGACAGATGGTTAGTCGGAGCACACTATTAAGATATAGGAGGATATGCTACAAGCATGTGTTCTAGACTTTTGTGGGTCATGGGAGGATCATTTGTCATTAGTGGAGTTTGCTTACAATAATAGTTATCAGTCGAGCATTGAGATGGAAACTTATGAGACATTGTACAGTAGACCTTGTAGGTCACCTGTGTGTTGCACTGACATTGGGGAGACAGCGGTGTTAGGACCTGAGCTCGTGCGTAAGACCACAGAGAAGATTTTGGTAATCCGCAAATGTTTGGTAATCACGTAGAGTCGTAAAAAGAGTTATGCAGATAAGTGAAAAAGACCATTGGCATTTGAGGTGGAAAACCATGTGTTCTTGAAGGTCTCGCAACAGAGAGGCGTGATGAGGTTCAAGAAGAGTGAAAAATTGTCGCCACGTTTCATTGGGCTGTTTGAGATCCTTGATATGATCGAAGAGATGGTTTGTTGCCTTACCTTGCCTTGCCACCACAGTTAGTATCTGTGCACAATATTTTTCATGTATCCATGTCGACCAAGTACGAGTCGAATCCTTCACGCGTGTTAGATTGGATCGAGTTGAGGGTGGAGGATGACATTACCTACGAGGAGAGACCGATGAGAATTCTTGACACCAAAGAACAAGTCCAATGAAGTAGAACCATCGCATATGTAAAGGTGTTGTGGCTTCATTACGGTGTTGAAGAAGCTATGTGGCAATGAGAGTCGAAAGTACGTTCGAAATACCTCAAGTTGTTTGACTCTTGATATATATGTAATTTCAGGAGCAAAATTTCCTAAGTGGGAGAGGTTGTATGGAACCAGTCCTGTTTAAATTGTAATGAGTAAATAAAACCTTGTCGTAGTAATTTTGTTGAAGAATGGTTTAGTGCTTAATTATGCGAGAGAATTAAAATTTAACCATGTTTATGATTGTTGATGACGATAATATTCTTGGTAATGCATAAACATAATAGTTGTGGGTGGTTTGGGCGAACTTTGAGACGTTGGTTAAAAATCCAAACCAATATATGTTTTCTTTCTTGAGTTTTTTGCCCAACGTTGGCTGCTCGAGTGGGGTGTCAATAGTAGCAATTTAAGTTGCAAGATAAACATTTCTTTTCTCGTTCTCATCATTTCCCTCTCTCTCTCTAGAACAAAAATCTGAGTCCTAGGGTTGGATTTGGTGATTCCTTAGAGCCTCTATTGCTTCATCAGAGTTGATTTCTAGCTTCTCTCCTGAGTGAACACCCATTGGAGGTTGGAGGCGCGCGTTGGAACCTTCATTTTCGCCACTCAGTTGGAGATTTGGTTAATTGAAGCTTCTTAAGGTTGGATTCTTGTTGCTTGAGCATCTAAGAGGTAGGATTCTTGACTATCCTTGAATATTTGCTTGATATGAGTTGTATATATATATATATATATATATACACACACACACACACACACACACACTCACACACAAAAGCATGAAAGCAATGTTTTGAAGTCCTAGGATAGGGTTTGGTTTCAAAGCATGTTTGTTAGCACGTGTAAGCACGATTTTGAGAACCTAACTTCTTGTTGTTGTTGGACATGTGTGGAATTGAAAAATGAGAAATTAGGATTTGGTTTTTGGGTAAACACTTGAAAATTTGGGGGTCTTAGGGTTAATGGATTCAATGATGAAATTGGTTAAATATTGGATGAATTTGGGGTTGTGGGAACCTAATTACATGCATAAATGTCATGAATTTGATGATATATGAAAGTGATGTGATGATGGGATGGGGTTTCAAATAAACCATAGAAATTGGGTGAGTTTTTGAAATCACAAAGGGTTGATTATGCGGTTTTAAACTAATTTAACCCGTATATGTGAAGCATATGAAATTGAGAATATGTAATTGGTGTTAACCCTGTGTGTGTTGGGTGTTGACAAGATGAATCATGTTTAGGTTTGACTCGTGTTTGGAATTTTGATATAATGAAATAAAAGGACAAATTTTGGATCTATGAATTGTTTAAGTTGGGATTGAATAGCTCATTGGTGAAAGATTAGAAAACTGCGCAAATTTGGTGACCTATCCATTGGCTAATAACTGAGAATAAGCCGTTAGTTATGGCGGGTTAGAAAACACACCATTACTTAGCAGGCCTCGCATGGCCCGATCGATAATAGCGCAACATGAGTTTATAAGCTCGTCCGGCGTTGATTCCTAAAATATAAACCACGAGTTGGTTGAGATATGAAACAAAAAGTGGATAAAGTGTGTGTACATATGCATGTGTTTGAGGAACTTAAGAACTTAGCATGGGTGGATTGAAACAGAGATAAAAGACTAAGTAATCGATTGTGTGTGAAATGGGTTGACTTTTGCATATGGAAATCCAGTTATGTGAATAAGATTTTATTGAAAATGGAAATTAGGTTTCAATAAAACTATGTGTTGTATTTCGCATAACCATCATCGCATGTTATGCATATATTTATTGTTAGTCAATTTCCTACGAGTCTCAACTCATATTGAATAAACCATTTCAGGTGATAGAGGGAAGTAGATCTTAGAGTAAGGAGAATGATCCCGAGATCCTTTTTTGTAATTGTGGATAGAATTACATGTTTGTTGGATCATCTTTTGAGGGTTAAAAGTTATAAATGTAATTCATGTTGAATACTTTGGATGATTGTATTCGGGTTAAAATAACCTTAGTTATAGGGCTCTAAGGCCAAGATCTCACGTTTTGTATGCATGTGAGGACGTTCGGTTATCGTTTTAAATGTGATTCGTGGGTATTAGTCATATATTATATGTATGTAATTATGGAAATTCGAGCTTTAGAGTTGAAAATGGTTGTTTTTCTTCCAAATGTATACTTTACTTTCATTTTAGTACCTTTTTGAAAGCATGTTCAGATTTTCAAAAAATTGAATGTTCTCCTAACACTTGGAAAAATTTTCAGGATTTTGGGTAGAAAGACACTGCTAGTTCACTGCTCGAACGGTGGAGGGTCCATTCGAGCGGACCCTTACTAGGCGAAATTCTTAGTTATTTGATTTGAAAATGGGGTTTGATTGGTATCTGGTGCATTGTTTGGGGGGTATAAATTGACCTATTTGAGGAGTTGTTTTACAGGTAAAATTACCTATTTTGACCGTTACTTTTAACAAGAAAATTGGAGGCTTTATTCCATTTTTTCAAAGTGCCTTTCTTCAAAAACTCTTTAGATTTGGATTTTTTAAACATAGTTCTTTCCTAGTAAATTGCATAAGTTTTCCTTGTTACGAAATCAGGGTGTGACTCTGTTGAACCCTTTGGTTCAAAGACCTTTCACGTTAATGGGTGCATCTATAACATTTGAATGGCCACTGATGGCTCTTC
The DNA here is from genome assembly GCA_032270985.1 of Heliamphora pulchella. Taxonomy (NCBI): domain Eukaryota; kingdom Viridiplantae; phylum Streptophyta; class Magnoliopsida; order Ericales; family Sarraceniaceae; genus Heliamphora; species Heliamphora pulchella. The sequence goes on from JAULJZ010205863.1 coordinate 37,066, forward strand.
TCAAGATGGACAATTCAGACTCCAAGTTCTACATATTAGCTTTTAGTGTATCTTACAAAGCAACCATGTCACCCACGTTTTTCGTGAATCAATTGAGTCGTAGCAGTGGTGTGTTGTTCAACAGTAGCTCTCAATGAGATCACCCATATAACAATACCATACATCCGCTTGATGTGAGAGAGGGACTCGTCAGGTTGGTTTGTTCTAACCAAATCTTCTAACTGTGAGACTCGCTTATGAACTGCTTCTAGTGCAGCACTGCCCATCGCTTGAGTTAGATCAACATTGCTCTAATACCAATTGTCATAGTGTCGATGATCCTTACACGAATTACATGTGATGGCACTAGGTTTGACAGTTAGTCTCAGCTAAAATCAATGAAAGATACGCACATAGATTGAAAGTAGGCATACAAGATTTACAAGACCAAACTTCTAACATTTTATTATAGCAAGTAACTACAAAGGATATGCCTACGAAGACTCCTCTCACGTTTAAAAAACCCTTTACGTTTAAAAAATGAAATCGTCACTTGATTTTTAGAAAAACAAAATAAGCCACTAGTCATTGTCACCTTCGAAAATGGATTCGAAAGCTAAGGTACGAAACAGAAAAAGTGTTAGGCACCTTATTTCGTCCAGCCGTTAGATTGGCATCTACTCATCATCATTGATTTTTTTTCCTTAAATTTTTAAATGCACGCAAATACAGAATTTGGGAATTAAAGAAAGAACATTCAAAATCAAATATCAAAAAATAAATAGCCAAATATCAACACGTTGAGGGAAATGGAGATCACTATACTAAAAAGCAAGAATAACATATCTTAATCACTAATCATGCTGAAATTAAATGAAACTAAACTAAACAGAGCATACTAAAAATGACCGAGAGATGACAGAACGTTAAACTTATGAAATTAGGCTACTGAAATCATATAAAGTTTGCGATCGTAACTGTCAATGTCACGGTTGCAAATAATTTGAGGCTCGAAATTTGCGTTCGTGAGTAACAATGTCACGGCCACAAAGATGTTACTGCACAAAAGTTACGTCCGCTGCATTAGTTGTTACGGCCGTGATATTTAAATGCACTATTTTGTTGAATTTTTGAATTACAGTGAGTGGGGTGCCAACATGCAAGGTGTAAAAATAATGTTCTAAAAATTTTTGACTGTTTTAGCAAAAATAATAATGAAAAAGATTTTAACTAAAGAAATGGAGAACTAGCGATTAACAATCTTAAAGCAACGAATTAAATCTATTTTCGGCCTTTCCATGAGAAACAGAAGGTATGAAAAATGAAGTGCCGAAATTCGTACTATCATACATGTAGAATGATGATCCGGGCAAAACCTCAAGGCAGGGGTGAAACACTCGTCTGTTTATCCTCCATTCATCGAGAATGATTCTGGTACTCCGAGAGTAAGAAACAAAACTAGAAACGCGAAGGCAGGAATTTGAGCTAGTGATTCGGTAGAGTTTTGGTAAGTTAATTGTACTCTCCTCCAAAATGATCTAAAGGGGTCTCAATTTATAGGCCAAGGACCTGGTACGACGCTCTGTGGCATGTTGACACGTGAAGGGAATATAAGGGTTCACTCTCAAGCACCAAATGTTACGTCCGCAATGAATGAAGGTGGTGGTTGCAAGGAAAATTAGGATTTATGAATGCTTTGTTGCGGTCATGGCAATGAAGTTTACGGTCCCTTGGATCAATGGTACGATTGCAACATTTGTGGGGTTTGAAAGTTACGACCGTAGAAATGAAGGTAGCAGCATGAAGGTTTGTAGGTTTTTTTTGGTGTATTGAGGCAAAATCTCTCTTCGGTGATTAGTTTGAAGATTTTTCATGTTAGCCCAAGGGCTTTTTATTTGGATTTTGATGATTTTCATAATTCATTTTCTAAAAATAAATGGATTTAAATAGATAATATTTTATATTTTCAAAATGAAAGTGTTAACACATTTTGAACAAATGTTTTGACACCTTAGCTAAAAAAAATGACTTAACTCAAAAAAGGATTAAAACACTCACATATTCTTAAATAAAAATATTTTGTGTTGAACCCAATTGAAAAATAAGTCAAACACTTTTAAGGTAAAGTATGCTTGAAATTCATCAAGTGTGTCAATCCCTTTGAACAAATATTTTGACACCCTAACAGTTTTATGAAGTTATCTTTCAGGTATTATAGTTAGCGTCGACACAAACAAATTTTGTGTCAACACAAAAGAGCCGTATCTCTCAGGACTCAAAATGAGTCGACACAAATAAGTTTTGTGTCGATACAAAAATGTTTCTCACTTTTGATATCTGGAATTTTGGGTCGACACAAATGAAAATCGTGTTGACACAAAAGAACTAATGCCACCTGCAGCATTTGAGGTGTCGACACCAATTGAAGACGAGTCAACACAAAAGTCCCGAACCTGCCTAAAGAATTTGTGGTGTCAACACTAGAGACCTCAAGTGTCGATACAAATATACTGAGGCTTTCTGCAGAATTTAGTGTCGACACCAAAGAAGACATGAGTCGACACAAAGTGCCTTCTCCATGATTCTGAAGTACATTTGAGTCGACACCAACTAAAGATGAGTCGACACAAAAGTACCGAGACTTCCTGCAGAAAATAGTATCGACATCAAAGGCAAGTTGAATCGACACAAAGTGCCTCCTTCGAATGCCGAAGTTTCAATCGAGTCGACACCAGATTCAAATGTGTCGACACCATGATGTTGGTAAGGTAGAGTGCAGAAATTGTGTCGACCCCTCAACAAATTTGTGTTGACTCAACCACTTAAGGGATCTTGCCCTAGACATTTTGTGTCGACACCAAAGATAGTTGTGTCGACACCTGCGACAGAAATTCAAACTCGCGGCAGATCTCAACGGCTGGATTTTTGACATTTATTGCTTCCACCTACATCCAACGGTCATGAATGCACAAGATCTTATATAAGGAGTAACTTCTCAGCATTTACTACAACTGGAGACATACATTTACTATTCTATTGCTTGAATCGAACTAAGAATTCTCAAGCCCTCATTTATTGCTGAATCTCTAGCTCTTGTTCATCATCTTTCTTTACTTTCTCATTTATTGTAAATCTTTTCTGTAAAGAGAGTGAGTGTTTCTCATCAATACTCTTTATCTTTTGTAATCAAGGGTGAGTCACCATTTATCCTTTGAGTGAGTAAGTAAATCTCATAAAAAAAGAGTTCAAGAGAGATTAGAAGAAAACGATAACTTGTTTTCATATGATCTTTTTGAAACTGTTTTAGGCTTGTGAATGTGCCCGTAAACATTCAGCTTATTCAAGCGAAGTTTTGAAGGTTATAAATGCTTGGAATACGCCCGTGAAGTATTCTGTATAGTGAAAATACTCAATGGAGAACTTGAGAAGTAAATGTAGGCTTGGAAGAAGCCGAACCACTATAAATCATTGGTGTTTGATTTAATCTCTCTATCCCTAACCTCTTTAATACTTGTATTGTTCTTATCTTTGATTAAATTGCTATAATTGATTGCAATATTAAAAGGTTTTTAAAAAAATTTTAAAATTGTTATTTATTTTTTAAAACCCAATTTACCTCCCTCTTGGGTTGCCTAGAACTAACATTTCAAGTGTTATTTTTTTCATCATCGAATCCACTTGGATAAACATAGTCTTTGTTTGAATTGAAGGATTTGGAGGGAAAATGAAGGATTTGAAAGAAAATATTTAGTTATAATGTTGTTTAAATAATTTTTTAAAAAAGAAAGGAAAGTAAATGGAGGAGAAGTGATAGGAGAAATTGTCCATTTTAAGGAGGTTTTCTATCTTTCCAAAATTGGGAGAAAATGGAGGAGAAGTGAAGGATGGATACGATTATTTTTTAGATTAGTTGAGTTTTAGTCCCATTTTAGAGGTATGTAAGAGTTTTAGTCCCACCATTTTTTTAGTTTTAAATTTAGTTATTTTTTAAAAAAAATTTGGTTCTTTGGGTCCAATATGCCCTTATTCAAGGTGTGATTTTTTCTTTTTAAATGCCATAATTGTAGGCTGCAGTTTTCTATCTAACAACGTGTGCTATTGTTCCATTAAATCCCATGATAATAGGATATAATCACAGCACTGCATATTGAGTTTATCTAATTATTTATGAAAGATATTCAACTAGTCGCTCCTCAACAGCCTTCTGCTCGTCCTCTTCCGTCGGCTCCTTATCCTCCGCCGTCACTCCTCCTCGTCCTCCGCTCCGCCATCGCCGCTTCTAGATCAATCCGCGTTGGCCACTTTGCGCCACCGCCTCCGCTTCTCGCCATCGTCTCCGCTTCTCGCCGACATCGACCTTCTAGATCTGTCTCTATCTCCTTTTAATTTGCATGAGATTTGATCCGCCACCATCTCTCTAACATGGTGTTTCTGGTTTACCGTCGCCCCTCTTCCTCTTTCTCCTCCACCAACAACAATGATTTTTTTTGATACATATTCTCTATACAATCAGCGTGCAACTGATACAATTATCAGTTGCAAATTCTGTGTTGAACAATTTTAAAAATAATTATCTGTTGAACACTGATACAATTATCAGTTGCATGTTATTGCTAAATGCACACAACTCTTCTAAAACACTGCTACATTTTATCAATTTAAAACCATGTTATAAGAAGATATTTCAACAGATACTTAATACTGATAAATATATCAGTGGCATATGCATAATGAACTGGAGTTGAAATATGCCGGTGGTTTATGTTCTTTATGAAAACATTTTCACTAACCATTGATAAATGTATCAGTGGTCACATCTGGTTGCGATGAGTTGAAACATATAACAAAACTAATAATTTGTAGATTTGGAATGTATTAGATTTATGTGTATAGTGAAATAGTTTTGAAAATATATTATTTGTATGTGACTGTGTATCGTTTATATGTGTTATGCCAGCGAGTGATTTTACCATATATATATATATATATATATATATATAGAGAGAGAGAGAGAGAGAGAGAGAGAGATATGTTACTTGATTTAAGGGATACGCTATTTTTAAAAAATCTTTGGAAAGATCCAAATCAAAGATATAATATCTTTAATAGGGGTATATTAGATATAATAAAATAATTTTAAATCTGATGGGATCTAATCTATTAAAAAAAGTGCTATAACTAAATCTAGCATTACCATATAAAAAGGACTAAACTTGAAATTTTTCTTATTTTTATAATGTCAATTATAGAATTTTTATGTCTATAATGAAATTAATAATTTAAGCTAATATTAGAATGTTATAAAAGTAAACAAGTATTAAATACATCACTTTTCTTTATTACTTAGTATCAAACAAACAATTAAAAAAATAACACTCTTATGTATCTCTTAAATAATCAAAACAAAAATAAAAATCTCATTTTTTTTAATATTATGTTTAACACTTTGGTTAAGTGGCTCTACCCTCGTAACTATAAAGGAAGGCTTAAAGATCCAATTGAAATAACCCACGTTCATGCACTTTGGTCATGTTTGTTTTGATGAAAATAAATTTGGGATTAATTATAATTAATGATACCGGATACACTATTCACGGCAAATTTTTAATCTCATAAATATGAAATAATTTTATTCTAGAGGAAGGAGTGGGATTGACAATCCAATTCATACTCAAATATCAAAAAAAAAAATTATTATTATTTTCTTAGAATAATATTATATATTCTTTAATTAGAAAAAAAGTTTTTTATTATTAGTTTTAAAAAAACAATTTATTTTTTATTTATAAAAAACAGTTTATCATTTTTTTTAAAAAAAATTGTTTGTTGTTTTTTTAAAGAAATCTGTTTAGTATTATT